>DWME01006982.1:0-13061 GCA_018244795.1 Parelbella ahira ahira
TGATGTAAGTATCATCAGATCGTTCATGTACAAAAATATGAGTGATCACACATTATCATTAAATAGTATTCATTATTATTACGTGATAATTCAGATCTCTCTTCTTCTATTATTCGTTTTTCAAACCTATTGTTTTTTCAAATTCGCTTCTTTCATAAATTTTGGGGGCACCTAGAAGATTGTGAGAACTGATTAATTAAAATTGAAAAGTAAGAAAGTAAAAAATCTACTGTTTATATTTTACCCACGTTCAACCATATTATCAGATAACGGACTAATTGTGTATATGGGAAAAACTTGCCTGTTCAGATCCAATATGCGAGAGATAGAGCGGAACAATTCTCTACAATGATGCTTCATGTACAATACAATACAATACAAATATTCTTTATTGTACACCAAGACAATACAACAGAGACAGTGCATAGGATTTTTAATCATTTGGAACTAGAAACTAAAAATTTCTGTAGTCCCATTTGGCATACAGTTTGAAAGTACTCGTACATTAAAATAAGGCATTCTATTATGTCTCCATGTGCCTTTAAAGTACTTGTCTCGTTTGCCTTTATAGTATCTGTTAGTTATTTGGCCCTTGTTAAGACACATTAAACAAGGCATTCTGTTATCAATCTCTCCATGTGCCTTTAAAGTACTTGTCTGGTTTGCCTATATAGTATCTGTTAGTTATTTGGCCCTTGTTAAGACACATTAAACAAAGCATTCTGTTATCAATCTCTCCATGTGCCTTTAAAGTACTTGTCTCGTTTGCCTTTATAGTATCTGTTAGTTATTTGGTCCTCGTTAATACACATTAAGTTAATTTCGTTTTCTTCTTGTTTGTCGCTCTCGTGCAGACTGAAAATAACTATTGTAACTGCCAACCATTGTCTACCACCAACGAACTTTGACGAACCCCTACATGATAATCTAAATTCACTTAACAATCTTATCGAAATAAACTCTCCAATTTTAATTAACCCGTTGTGTCGACGGCACATCTTCACAGAACCTGACTAGACACAATCAACTGCACTAGTGTTAGCGTCTCGGCGCACTCGACACACAATTCCCACGAAACGGGGGCAATCATTGCGTTAATATGAAAACATGTTTGCGGCGCAATGATTTTGCATAACGGAACGTATTGATTTTGTTCGTAACGGTTGTGTGTGAGTAATGTTACATCGTATAAATTATTGCAATGTGCAGCTCCAGTGCGGCTGTTGAAATTGCTTCGTATGTCTAAGGGGCTTTATCGTTATAAGCTTATTAACATCATCATTATCGGTTTCATTATCATCATCATCATTAACAACATCGTTATCATCATCATTCACAAATTTATTATCATTATTTTTATCTTCGTCAATCCTTGTATCGATTCACTCTGGGACCAGTGTCTACTTTTCTCCGTTTATATATATATATATACACAAATCACTCAATTACCTATAAGACAACTTGTTTTCTTTAATTCTATTTATTCATTAACTTGTCAAAAAGGCAAACTTGCGCGATGGTTCTTGCTCACTGTTGACTACAGGCTCTAGTAAGCCCAGAAAAGTTGTTAATAAGATACAGAGGGTAAAAAATTATAGAACGTTTAGACGATAGTCTTATACAGCGAAATTCATAGTTTAAAAAAATGTAATTTTTTTTTTTGAAATTGCGATTCCAAATCCCTTGCAAATGTTAATACAGCGCCTAAATTAAAGAAAAACAATTGAAATCACATATCAATATCGCCTCTACCACGTGCTTATGTACCTTTTACATATAATAATAAACAAATTTATCAATGAGCATACAGTAGATACTATATAATGAACAATTTAAAAAATTTGATTGTGCTTAAATTTGGCGAAACTCTTTTAAAAGGCTGGATAATGCATTGCTGAAAATCGATCACACGTTGGAGGGGCAGACGCGTTTTTTATTCTAGTTTCAGTATTATGAGAGACGATATCCGTAGCAGAAATTAAGAAGTTTGATAACATCGCGAACGTACCGCGACCACGGTTCAATGTTTTTTACAAAATACAGATGATAATTAAATTTCAACTTCGAGCAACATGAATTGCAAAAAATTACACTATTGAGAAACTCCAAAAAAAAAATGCATAATTCACACGCACCCTGTATACAAGAAATTGATTAATTACACACATTGGAAATTCGACTTTTATACAACCTATTGATCGGATACGAATGAAAAGTTCATAATCAACTTTCATAAAGCTGTGCGTAGAAAATAGCATTGTTTATCACACATTTCGCACACACAGTGGCTTGTAAGCGTCAGTGTGCAAGTCGAGTTTCTCACTCGCGGGCGCGGCTAAAAACAATACCGTGAGAGAGTAATTGTATGCGTTCGAACCTGGAATGCGTTTCTACCACGCTCTGGTTGACAAGTAGGCTCCTTCCGCTTAGACAGTTGTATGCCATAACACGACGGATAATACGATAATCTTTATTGGATTACTTGTTGGTGGCCACCCGCTCTGACTTGCGTTTGTAAAGATATGGGTAAAACAGAGTGGTATTTTCATTCAAAACAAATATAAATCCCAGTTAAATCACCAAAGAAAATGCGAGAAACGTTAAGAACAAAAACCACCTATCACTTCCCTAGGTTGCAAGCGGGTTGTAAGATACGACGAACATTAACCATAAACGGATTGATTCAACTGTATTCATTAGAGTAACAAAAAAAATTCCCAGCTTAATTGATGCGAGAAACTTAAAGAAATACAATACAAAGTAATCTATGTTGTTTCCGTATTTTACGAGTCGATTGTAATATTTGACACGCCGATGGAACATATATCAACATGTTTTCATTCGAGTTCATTTATCAGAGTAACAAAAAAAATTCCCAGCTCAATGAATACAATCGACGCACACAATACACTCATGAGATATAGCGAGTTGGTATGTTATAATGGGATTAAACATCTGTCACAGTTTTATAAGCTTATATGCTTTTCTTACAATACGTAGTATGTTTGACAAACTTAAATAAATTTTACAAGTCACTTTAAAGTAATATTTGGATCGAACTGAAAAATAATTGATTGGTTTTAACATTTTGAGGCTATTTCGTTTTATGTTTATTGTCCCGAAATATTCACTGATTTATCAGGTGCTTTCATATGTACGAGTAATAATAATAATTATGATGACGATGACGAATCAGCGTAGCAATTTTACCAACTACCCACATGTTGTGTGATGTTCTTAATGAAATAATAATCATAGTTTATTCTTTCTCATTATTTCTATTATTGTGTAATATGTGAAAAAACGAAATTTACCATATATTTGTAATATAATACACTCGTACGATACTTGTAATTAAATAAAAAACATAGATAACGTCTCGTCAAAACGCGTGATCTGTGACGATAGATGTTTAGTGTTCAGTGGTCTCTAAAGCCTCCGTTCTTTAAAGATTTATGAGTCACACTTTCAACGTTATGTCAGCTCGTTGCTTGTAAAACGCTGGTAAAAAGCTTTTAACTATCATGTATAGTTTAAATATACTAAGCAAACGTTGATAAATAATCTAATCATTAACAACACAGTTATAAGGGTTTTATTTAGAACGATAACGTAATCAATAACGTTTCTCAAATTATAATACTAATGATAATAAACGTATTAATGTCTCGGGACACCAGCGCACGCGGCCCTCTGACCCCTGAATAGCCTGACTGAACCTGAGTCGTGGTAGCCGGACGGTTGCTAAATTGTTTAATATGCGCTTCAAATAATTACTTATGTTTACCGTTGCATATTTTTTCCACCCGGATACAGAACAAATAGTTGTGCTTGTCATAAAAGTATTTATCTTGAGTGGGAATTGAATCCACGACCTCCAGCTCAGCAGTCGCGCACATCAACTACTGAACCAACGCGCCAGCTATATATGTACATATCTACATAATTTATTATTGATTTATCAAACTTTGTAGCTTTGATGTGGTTATGGATCGTACACCATCTGTAACTTTAAAGAAATATTAAGAAGCGTTGACTTAATGGCCCTCTCTAATCTAAAGTAAAAAAATATTTTAAAATTATATATGTTCAGTGTTTTACAATGTTAAAAATGTTAACTTTTAATAAATATGTGATGTTATAAAGAGTCTTATTGTAATTTATTGTTATTTCTACCTAAACTAAATACCATCTATCAGCCATCACTGGGGCTATTAAAGCTCTCTACAAACATTCGACTAACAGGTGCTATGCTAACATTGACGTGGTAAAAGTCGGCATGTCAGTTTTGAGCTTTATTACTAAGAGTTTTGGACACAACCCAGTTCTTTCTGTACGAGCTCTTGCTGATCGCAACGACATCTGGGTCAGATATAGTGAAACATACGTATACTATGATCATTTAATTTTACAAACGGCTCAACAATAAAACTTTAATACAATACATCCAATCAATCGAGCGATTGCAATTTTTACATCTGTGCCCGCCGTGAATGTATGAATGTAAAAAGTAAAAGAAACTTTCACTTTTTACGCGTGAAATATATGACATCACATATTTCTGAAGGTTTCGGTCCGTTACGTTAATTTTTTTACGTTAACCTCATTGTTTCGCACTAGTTTCCTTTTGTTTTGTTTGAACTTGAATACAGTGTGAGGTTTCGTGGATAAAAATGTTTTTCTTTTAATTTTTATTTCATAAAGAATAGAGACCACTTTATTTTGAATCTACCAAAATATGTGAGGTTCTTTACCCAAAAACGTACACCATATACTACGAAATTTTAAGTAATGCATCGAGTAATTCTATTAAGAATTAACCATTTTATATTTATCACAAAATTAAGAGTGATGATGTCGCATAAGTTGACATCAAAAACTTCATTTATCGATGCGCGCGTAAAATTATTTTTAGAAAAAAAAAATTGTCATAACTTTGTTTGCCACCAGAAATCTATTTAAAAACATAAAAATGCCTCATGGACTAGTCATAGTGAAATATAGGTAATAACCGTAACGAAACTGGAAGTTAATGACTCCATGCGTATGGAATTTTACAGTTCAATTCGATGTCACATAGATTTTATAAACAAAATGCGTGTCACTTGTTGGTTTAATTGGTATTACTGTGAAAGTTTTCACTCTCGCCGGCAAACTGCGTTATCTTTCAGCTGTTCATGATAAGTTTGGAGTACTTTCGCTTTTCATTTGTAATTTATTACCCACAGATACACACACGTACACACACATTCACACAATCACATTCACATACGATATGTTTACTGATAACGACTTCTATGCATTCTCGGACGTTAGCGCCTTGTGGATTGAAATGTAATTTATTTCTGTAATTAGTGCTTGTATTTGATGTAATTGGAACTTAGAAATAGGAAAATTTTTCTCAAATGCAATTCTTGCGCTCTCTGGTTGTTTAACCTTTAAATCCGAGGAGAAAAGGATTTTTTAAATTTTCTCTTAATTAGGTGCATTGAAATGAAATTCCTATTCCTAAAACATCGTGACCTAGTCCCGTTGGGACACTCGAAGTTAGTTTAGAAAGTAGTTGACGATAAAATCTACTTAGATTCATTGGTATTCAGTGCGCTGTATATAGCCGCGTACTTGAACATCCTGTAATTATTCCACGATACAGCGTGTATTTTTTTTTGTAAAATATTTTTGCCTTGTGATAAATCTACTTTAAATAGCAATTAGTATATATATGAATACTAATTTTATCATCATCAACATTAACACCATTATCATCATCATCACCGTCATCATCTTCATTATCATCATCATCAGCCCGTTATCCAGCAGTACGTAGGCCTAAGTCCTATTTTTATCGGTTGTCACAAGTATTTGTTAGTTTTATCACATATCAGTAACAAAACTTGTTACAGCAGTGTTTATACTTCTGTTACTGTTATCAACAATTATTTATTTGTACAAATATTGCAATCTGCATAAATATTCTTCTGTCGTTATTATTGATTAGTTTAATTTGTACTTATGATGTGTAAACTTCTGCATAATGTTCTTTACACATATCATTTGAGTAATACATAAATGAGATTCATAGTTAGGTTAGGTTAGGAGAGTTCAGTTGTCTATAGATGTCGCGCTCAGCTTGACGGCTGACGGATGGACAATTGATGGATGGCGGATGAAATTATATCCTAATAAAGATAATTCTATTACAATTATTATCTTATAATCATGTTCATGTATTTATATATTATAATATTTAGTTCTGGGTTTGATTAGTTGATTCATGAATGATTCATTTGTGGATAAGTTTGCCAAGTCGTTTCCGTTGTGTGTGTGTGATAATTTGTTCTTAATTTTAGTTGTTAATGTAGTTTTTCGATCACATTTCCTTCGCTATATGAAACTGATTGGCTATCTTTACCTATATCTATTAGTGCAACTTCTATTATTGAACAAGATACATATGTATATGTACCTATTTAAGAAAGCAACAAGACATTTGCTAGAGACTGAATTGACGTAGAGATATGAAAATTGTAAATGGTCAGTTATTATATATACATACAAAAAGCTAATAGTAACATTAAATCACGCTTGTATTCCCCCGTAGGGATAGGCAGGGGAGTGCAGCACACTCTCACCTTTCACCAGTAATGTTATACGTTCCGCGGAATATCGAGCGAGACGTCTGACATACATCGCACTTAAATCCTGAAATCGCGGTAATACAGATAATGACAAGTTAAAAAACCCAATAACGCTGTGCTCGACCCGGGAGTCGTACCCAGGACATCTTAATAAGCAGACCCGTTTGCTAAACTACACCAATAAGGCAGTCAAAATGGTGTCAAACGAGGTAATCAGAGAAAAGATTGATAGAGACCGAGTGGACATAAAGAAATTAAAAATATAAAGAATCCGTTAATAGACATGCCACATATAGCCTGTGTCATATAACAGTTAGACCACATACTAGTATAATATAATCGTGATAATATTGAAATCATCCCACATAATATCGCAAAGCGCCTAGTATGCATAATACGTATTCGCCTCACTTATAATCACGTTTTCCAGTAAAAATGTGAGGAATATAAACAATTGAAAATATGCCCACAGGAAAATAAAAACACGGCAGCTTACCAGCAAAATATTCAGGCTGTTCTTGTTATATAGCGGGTTACAGTCACACTTAAAACTGTTACTTCATTTTTAATTATGCGATTATATGTGATATTACTTTGGTTTTTCAATAAATAACAAATATTATTTATAATTAGTACTACACCGTCACGCTAGGTCCTTTGCGGGATAGTCAAAAAGCCAATGTTCCAAATGTCTCTATCCTTACAGGCCTGACTTGCATTTTTTAAATTTATCACTCTCTTCCTCTAACTCCCGATTCCCCAAACAGGCAATATCCGACCTATATGGCTAATTTAGTGGAGTATTGATCTTCCTCGGCATGTGCACCCATCAACAGTCGCATGAATAAAATGAGAAACACGTACAAAAAGCAATGATTACAATGATTCGAGTTCTTAACTGACAAATCGGTGTGATATGCAATTTACCGGCAATACACTGTAAAGACTAATATAGAGAAACTGACCATTCGTTTAGAAAGTGACAACGTGACAGACATACGGATTTTATATTGGGGAAATTCTGGTTTCTATAGCCTACATCTGTTCGGTGGACCGGTTTTGTAATACTGTTAAATGTGTTGGGCGGTTTCATTCTGTCTTTTTTTACTGTGGCGTTACTCAGTTTATGTAACTTTGCGATATTAGGATTTAATATGTAGTTCACGGTATATAATTTCGCGCTGACTCAATACGAAATAGCAGATATATTCATCTACAGGTTTTGGTCTAATAAACAACTAATAGTAAAAAAATATGACCAGATTAAAATTTAAATTTTTATAAATTCTCATCATCTTATTTTAGAATTAGTTCGTAACAAATATTATAATATGACTTGAAGATATTATTACTAATGATTGTGTTTTATTTTCAGATGGTAGAAAACTTTTCGGCGGCTATAGAATAACACCATCGTACTGCAAGGCGACGAGAACAGCCAAATACAACCGAGGAAACACAATATGCATGTTCAACCACGAATGCTTCAGGCGAGGTGGAGAAGTGGTAGGAGCCTGCATGGACGGTTTTCTTTTCGGAGCTTGCTGTCAACTTAAGTCTGACAGTCAGTCACATATACCCAAAGGCCCAGGAGTTGTCATGACCAGCTACTTAGATTACTCTGACCCTGAAGCAGAGACAGACGATTATGATGGCGAGCAGCTGTCCGCCTGGCATAACAGCTTCAAACCTGTTGTCACACCTGGATATAGGCCTAGTGATAAAAACTCTGTATCCACATCAACGATGAAGACTGAAGAACAGGATTTAAGTACTGAAAGCGTGCAAGCCGAAATAATTTCTGAAGGATTCAGTCAAATTACAAATACACTACTAAGCACACCTCCCAAGGATAATTTCGTCTATGTGAAACCTGGGAAACCCGAAGGTGTATACACACATAGTACAATTGATCACAATATCGCGGATACTATATTATTACATGAAAATGGTTCTGAAGTAGAAGACATCGCTAGGCCGTCAGATTTCAATATACAAATATCGTCGATGCAAACAAAACCAACTGTAGCGCCAGCATCTACATCATCTACTCCTTCCGCCGTGGCATCCACACATCGTCCAATTTACAAACCAGTTTTCAAACCTAGACCATCAATTAAAAAGAACACGACCACTTCAACAACAGAAGCTTATGTCATGGTATCTACAGTGACGAAAGATGCACAGAATACACAAGAATTATCATCCATCGACAGCATCATACAAATGTTAAACGACAGTACACCAAGCATGAAAGAGGAAAGTAGTTCAACTTCCGCATTGGACTTTATGGAAAACAAATCTTCTCCGGTTCCGTCCTCAACTCCTGTGTCTTACAACAGCGGTTACCCTAGCTACTACTTATCTACCGGTCACTATGAAACTGTCAAACCATCTTCCACTTTTTCACATACAGTGACGTCTAACCCAACAAAATTTGATACAAAGAAACCTTTGATAAATAAGAAACCAATCGGAGCATATTACACTACTCCGAATAGTATACCGCAAGATAACAGACCCGCTTCAATTAAGCCTTATTATACTTCATCTATTCCTAGTCAATCAACTAGTCAAGCTATCGAAGCCTTTAACAGGTATCCTACCGATCCTGATGACTTTGGACAGCTGACAACATTCAGTTATGTTAGTTCCACGTCCACTACAAAACCAACCCTTACGACAAGGAAGCCACCGTCCACTAGTTACGTGACGGGAGCAAACCCTTCTCGGAGACCAATCACTTCACAACCGAAACCGGTCCCTAGTTATGACGTGGCTTCAGATACTTTTTCAAGTGTAACACCAACGGTGATCGTGCTAAATAGCCCATCTACTAAACCCGAATCCACAGAAAATAAAGAACCTGAATTTGTTGAGATATCCCAAGAACCATTCAAAAAACCAGTAAGCCAGATAACAGTGAATAACCACATTGAATCAACGAATAACATTTACATGGGAAAACCACCACAGACTTATGAAAGACCGTCATCACCAACTATAGTTATTACACCAAAACCGCTGCCTGTGACCACTCCGTACCCCGTAAAAACATCAACAAAGCCTAATTCCGTTTCTACTACAACGCAAAGCTTTGATTCATATACAGAATATACACCAACTACATTCAAACCAGAACAGCAGACCTCTCCTGACGATTTAATTAACTTCCCACCAGTAAGAAACCCACTGCTGAACGCAACTGGTTCTAATCCAAGTGTCTTCAATACGAGCGTAGCTATGTCTGACAACGAGCTTGATTTACTTCCCGACATCGACTTTACGACGCCCACTTGGCAAGAAGACGAGAAACTCAACGAGAAGATGAATTTGTTCGTGAACAAAATTGTTGGAAGTTTACAAGGCACCTTCCAGGAACTCCACGATATTGTAATTTTAGACAAAAAACCTAATGCGACTATAATATCGAAACCAACAACTGTAAAACCACCAAGGAAGACTTTGGCGACGACTAAAAGACCTGTGATTACTACAAAAAAACCAGTAAAGCTGACTACAACTACAAGGAGGCCACCAACAAAATTAACTACAAAGAAACCTGTTAAATTGACAACAGCTGCAAGAAAACCTACAACGACTACTGCACCGCCAACTACAACGACGAAAAAGCCGGTAAGATAATATACATCCATAATTTTGTAAATATTTATGCATCAAGTATTGTGCTGAAAGATTTACATCTTTTGTAGTAGAGATAGCAAGTCTAAAAGAAAATGAAGGCTATAAAAAATCCAAGTTCCGTAGAGTATCATAAATGTAATATCGTTTATAACTTTTAATAAAGTTTATTAAAGTCTGCAATTCCTGTTACAGATGTATACATTCACATTTTAAAAAGCTTTAAAATCATTAATAAATATTCGTCCAAAATTTTAATAGATCTTACACGATTTTAACGTTGATTTCATATAACGAAAGTGACTAATTTCGCACGCAAATCTTACATTCAGATTATAAAATTTCTTACTAAAGTTACGTCGTCGAAATCATTTTTAGCAATAATTTAACTCTCATATTCGATATGTGCATTTCACACTGTCACTTATCTGAAATGTGTGAAAGTGCGTTATACAACACCAAGTAACATTTTTTTATGAAACTTATGTATTGAGATATTATTTTAGTTCTATAAATGGAATTTAATTGTTGTTCAAATAGAACAGATGAATGATTTTGTAAATAAGCATTAGTATAAGCTCGTTCCAAAGTCAAAATAGACTTGGTCCTTGCCTGTTATCACTCTGTTTGCAGGTGACCACGTCGAAAAAGCCCAAACCTACGAAAAAGATAACCACTACCACGGTGACGGCTTCGACTATCACCGAGTTGGCCGATGAGGTGACCACAGAGGGTTATATAGATCAAGTCATCGATTACAGTGATAAGAATTGTAAGTACCATTAAAATACATCATTACTCTGAATATGTCTTAACAAAAACCAAGATAATATCCCAGGAGATCAGTGTATAGCATATGGAAATTTTTCATTTTAAAATTAATTTACCGTTGTTGTTGTCATTACGCATTACTAGAGTGCGCAATATAAGATTGCTTCTAGTAATCATCATCATCATCATCAGATCACTAGGACTAGGATTCTACCAAGCAAGCGTGAATAGGTTGGTTCCTATGGATGCGTGCTCCTGCATGCATTTGCGCCTTCCATCTGGCTGGATTGCGGCCAAACGCTAGCCTGTCACCTAATAAAAAAAACATAATTTAGCCTTATATTTTATCACCATGGCCATCCAAGCAAGCATTCTCGGCCAATATTTAATTAGTCACGCATCATTGGCATCACTTTGTGGTAGAATATTGTCAATGGGTAGCGGAATTAAAGCACTGCTAATTGCAGATCATAGCGTTCTTATTTATGTTACGTCTATCGCATTCTTCTTATGGAGCAGATGGTACGTTTTGTAATTCTTTAAAATATTGCATTATGCTGTGTCATAGTTGTAGCCGTTTTGTTGTATCGTACACTGATTCATAGATAGCTTTTGCGAAGAGCTTATCAATAAGAGTATTGATCGGAATTGCCATGTAGTCCACGTAAAAGGTGAGTACTGAACACATATGACAATAACGATAGGATGAGTCGAGCAAAATGAGTAGGCCGAAAACGTTCAGAATTATCGTTAGCCTGAATAATTTATATATATTTATAGATAATTTATAGATAAAACAAGAACTTACAAATGTTTTAATGAATTTTCAGTGTGCGGCGTGCGTCCTTTAGTTAAGTCGGGCAGGATCGTGGGCGGCAAGAACGCTAAGTTCGGCGAGTGGCCGTGGCAGGTCCTCGTGCGGGAGTCCACTTGGCTGGGATTGTTCACCAAGAACAAGTGCGGTGGCGTGCTGATCACTAACCGATACGTTACCACCGCGGCGCATTGTCAACCTGGGTGAGACAACCATATTATCGTATAAGGTTTCCAAAGATTTTCTTTTTTGTTCTTTTCTTAATGTCATGTGAAAAAATTAAAAAATGTTTGACCATCAAATTTCATGAAAATTGCTTCTATATTACAATTTAGATAGAAAATTCTAAGATGTAATACAAATGTTGCCCATTAACGTATTTATTCGATTATAATTTACTGTTTATCGAAATCGAATGATCAATTTCAGGTTCCTCGCATCACTCGTAGCAGTCTTCGGCGAGAACGATATATCTGGAGACTTAGAACCAAAACGACCGGTATCGAAAAATGTGAGGCGGGTGATCGTTCACCGGCAGTACGATGCTGGCACCTTCGAAAATGACTTGGCGTTGTTGGAGCTGGAATCGCCCATCAAGTTCGATGCTCATATCGGTGAGTAAGCTAATACCATTGTATAATGTTCACATTAGAAATTTTTGAAATTTAGAACAATGACTAATAGACAACAATTTCCGTCTATAAAATTCTTCCATTTCCTGCGGATCGAACCAAACGGATTAATATGAAATTTATATCAGATTTTACAGGAGAAGGGAAAGTTGTTTAATATACATCTACTTCTCGTTATTGTATCGATTTAGAACTTTCCAAGTGAAGTATCTAATTCGAATGGTACTTCTAATGGCAATCGGGGCGAACTAAGCGATTGGTCATGAAGGCAAGAGGTAGACAGTGAAGTTACACATTGCATTTGTTTCGATGAACTGCATACTTTTAGTGAGAAGTGTTTGTTGATATACATTTGTAAGAGCGCTCAACTCTTCTGCGACCACAAATACTTCAAGTATGGTATTTTACCAATTGCCTTAATAATAATAATAATAATCGACCCATTTGTCATTCCACTGTTGGAATATGGGTCTCCTCTCATATTAAAAGGGTCAAGGCCATAGTCTGCCACGCTGGCCAAGTGCGGGTTGGCAGACTTCACACACCTCAGAAAATATTTTTTTT
>DWME01006983.1:0-13060 GCA_018244795.1 Parelbella ahira ahira
CAAATTGCAATATACATATGTATGTACAATATACTCGGAGTCTGGATCTATGTCCGGTGTACGGCAATAGGTTCACCACCTATTCCATGGGATTTAAACGTAACTGGTAAAACGTGGGGTGTAATACACCCTTCTGCCTACCTCTTCGGGGATTGCATGCTTGAAGTTACGTTTAAAATGTAAATAATTTGTAAAGCTTATTGAGCTCATGAATTTCAGGTGTTTGCATATTTTCTCTATTTCTAATGCACTCTGTATTTACGTTCATAAAGGGAATATAGTTAACGTGATATTGTTTGAAAACTTTTACTTCGCGTAATTTAATTAAAATATTGAATATAGCGTATTAAGGAGCCAAAGTTGATATAGAATTTTTGTGATTTGTTTACAATTAACATTTATCTAAGCAATTGTACTGACAAAACGTTATAAACATCACGCCTATATTTCCCTAAAGACAAAGCACTTCTCACTAGGTTTGTTATACGTCACATGGAATAAGAGATGAGCCTATTCTGACACACCAGGCACAAATTGAGACGCCGAGTTACTGTTAAGAATTATAAACTAGAAAAACCGAATAATATTCTGCCTGACCGGGAGATCTAAGTGACTTATCGCGAAGTCGACTATATTTACATAATATTAGCAGAACCTTTTCAAGAGAATCTAAACATTAAAAAACTTAAACATTTTTGGTTAATCTTACTTGCTGTCACTTGAAATAGAAGCCGCCATTTTGAATCGCTTTCTTTTGACACGCTGCCTAGCTACTTATCATTTTATAACAAAATTGCCTCTAAAGATGCAATTGGCTCCGCTGATGCGGATGTCAATATAGACAATTTATAACAGTACTTCATATTCTCGCCAGAACCCGTATACCCCGAGGCATGCATTACGGTCGCCTTATCGAATATCAAGTAATATGACCCCTACCCTCTGAACATATATTGTTGTATCTATAACCAAGCGAGCTTCATATGAAACAATTTAGTTTGCGGTCAGATTGTTTATTGCTTTAGTCGCTTAACGATATTCGAGTTATCTAAAATTTGTTTGGTTGCAGTTAATTTTGTAACTATGTTATAGGTTTGTTATACTTACTACGTTTTTAAAATTTTTGATTAGTAAATATATTTTGCACGATTCAATAAAATGAATGTGGAAGAAGCATGTCTCTAGGATAGAGATATAAGACACTTCGTGCTCACTGCCTGCCCCGTAAGGGATCTGGTGTGATAATATAATAACAATTTATATAATTTTATTTCTTTTATTTTCAAAGGACAAGCAATAATATATAAGATAATAATAGCCTCATCATAAATTTTGTTTTTCGTTAAAATGTTCACTGTCTCCCATCTCGCGTGCACTCAACGTAACCAAAATATATTTTATGTACATGGTTTGCATGCAAGTCTTGTGAAGGATAAACCGGAACAAAATATTCGAGTAAGTGTCGCCACCTTGTTTGTGTATATACATATGTACATTTTGGTTCTCATTCCTCGCACAGGGAGTGTTTTACAATGAAATTGGCGGAACAAATTAAAAAAAAAAGACAGAATGTGTTGCTACTGTTTATATTAAAATTCAAATATACAAATCAATTCTTGGTAATTTAATAACCTTATCGCTCGTTTACCTTTCGTCTCTTTATTGTTAGATGTTCTTTCCATGATATCGCATATTTTCGGGTTTTCATAGCGAAATGGATAAAATTATTGTGTTTACATCTCCTTACATGGCTCTCGTATTTTATTTTATTTATTAATATTTTTTTCTATAACATCTATACTGGATGTCATCGCAGATTGTTTAACGACAAAGTTGGAACACATTAAATCTTGGATACAATATGCTTCAAAGCGAAAATACCATACCTACCATATGCATACCATATGCAATAGAATCTCTGCAGAAGAATTTCTAAAATTCAACTATACATAAACCAGTGGACTGTCTTCTGGATTCTATTGGTCCATCATAAGAATAATTTTCAAAGCAGTAGTACGTACCTAATCTAACTTATCGTATTTTGCTCAAATTTCATTTCCAAGAAATTCGTAATTAAGTTTTGAATTTTGTTGATTCTAATTCCTTGAGTTTCTAACAACTGGGTCGACACTGATCGGCGACTTAAGCAATTAAATGAATACATGAAACCCTTTTTAACTAAATCCTTATTATTTATATACTTATACGTACGTACATTTCCCAAAACATCGAAACTGTAATAAGATTCGGTTTATTAATTGAAACTAGTTTTTATTAGATTATAGTGAAATATTGATTTAGGAGTTTGTTAAAAGTGTTATCTTTAAATTTTCCGCCGCCTGTTATTTTTAATTTTCATAATATAGTATCACTTGAAAGGTTCAATATGTTTTCTGCGAAAGGTAAAATAAAGATGTCAGTAAAGACAATTTATTACCCCTATTCATATTCTCGTGAGAACCCGTTTAGCCCGGGGCATGTATCAAGCTCGCCGTATCGAAGCATATAATAGGACGTATAGCCTGTGCTATTAAAGCCTTAGTTACGATACAGTGGTCGCATGTTTGCTGAACTAAATAATATCATTGTTATTATAGTGGTTCTGTTAGATATCGCCAATACACGATCACTTTGATGGAAATCATATGTAATAATTTAAATATTTCAATCTTGCCATCGCTATATTTTTCGACTATCATACAATACCCAACACGATTTCAGTGTTGCAGATATGTGCATACAAAATGGTTATGCGAAAACACACGCGATCGTAAATGGAAACATAAAACATTCGATTGGGTCATTTGTCAGTGTTATAGATTTAATTAAATTCCAACGGGATTTATGTTGCAGTTTTATATACTGGTACCGCGGGGAGCAAGTCGTGAACTATGCGCAGCGGGGCGGGATCAGCGTGGAGACGGAGCAGCGGACGAGGACCAGCCGCCTGCTGATAGCTCGTGCAGCGCCTCACGACTCTGGAAACTACACGTGTGCGCCTAGCAGTTCAGGTCAGTTGTAAGCTGATTTTAACCCTAAGAGTAGCACATGACTTTAACCACAAGAGTTGTTCTACATGCAATGAAATCAGTAATTTTTTTGTAAATTGCTTCTTCTTCTTCTACGTCGATACGCTTTTGGCAGCGTGGTCGTAGTCATTCTGGTCGTGGTCACCAACCATCGCCATTTCTCCCGATTGAGCGCACCTGGAACACTTTGACTCGCTCACATTTAAAGTGAGAAAATACTGGTGACAGCTCAATCCTCAATAAACATATTAACAGTTCACGAGTTAATAAAGAATTTCATTTCGTCTGCGTTAAATATATTTTTCTCTTAAAATAATGTCCCGTTTTTTAATTATAGTTTAATGTTTGTATTAGTACAACACGAACATTGCTTTGAAATAATTCTAATTCTAGACTTATGAACATTTTGATATCAAACATACTGAGATATTTGAATCAAACTAGACTGGTTTTCCTTCCAGTTGTTCTGTTTGGAAAACCCCAAAAAAGTTTTATGAAAATATTTCCACAAGTATCCACAAAAAAAACTTTTTGTTGCTATCGAGTTGAATATATATAACGTTGAATTACTTCCTTTTTATCTGCTTTATCTTTTTGTAATGAAATATAAAAACGTAATGGAAAGATGGTATGAATGGTAAAGGTAGGTAGGTAATGAACATATTATACAAGTATTCACCTATGACTACCTACTTTATACTGTTCCTGCTGCGCTGCTACAAGTGGCTGAAACCCGTTATTCCCCGGAGACAAAACTTGATAGAACCTACAAAGGCACATTGTCGAGAATAGAGAATATTTTAGTTATATTATGTAGGTACTAGCTTTTGCCCGCGACTTCATCGCATGGAATAGTTGCTTTGAGCATCATTTTCAATTTTTTAGGGCACTTAATTTGTATTTCGCCAGCGCCCCGCCGTAATAAATAGACACATAGTAAACATAAACAAATTTGTTTGGTCTTTCATGTAAAATTTCATCTACTATTTCATGTAGGTCGTAAGTTCGAAAATGCTATCTAAGGGGCTAATATCATAAGGGGCGCCAGATAGCGTTTAAGTGTAGCATCTAAACCGATCCCGGTTGTTTATTTCATTTCATTTACAATATTTTTTCTCATTTTATAAGTTTTCGATACGTCACCGTACACCAGTAAAGACGGAGACGTAAATAAACATGCTGCGACACCAAGAATATTGAAAATTTTGAAAGGGGTAGGTATTCCATTTATTGAACTATGTATATTCAACGTCCATTATGGAAAATTACTACTGCAAAATATATATAATGGGATAATTTAGTATCTATTATTAACCAATAGATAATGAAATACCAAATATTTAAACTAAAAATGTAATTTTTTTTTTATTATTCAAGAATTTCCCAATAGTTACCAACACAACTGATTATAAAATTTTGAAATAGAAACACAAACGGTTACCACAGCAACGGTTGCCAATGTTGCCACAGCAATAGCATGATGGTACCTATAGCATAACATAACGGTAGACGAAAAATTATTTTTGAATAGGATTTTCATTTTGGATAGGTTTATCGCATAATCCGTTCTTAATGGGCGTCTACGTCCCTAAATGAATAACTATGCCAAATTTCAGGTCAATCGGACATATTTTATATATGTAGTTTCGGAGATGTCGCGATGAGTGAGTCAGTGGTATTTCGCTTATACATATATATGTATATATATAGATTCTTAATGTTATCCCAATCCTATCTTCTGTGTCGTTTCTTCATTACTGAAGCTCGTGACTCGTGTCTCTGAAAGCGTTTTGTAGCGATGTGGGATAGTTCAGACAATGCTATAATGATTTAATAATCAAATTAATATAATCATGAAACAATCCAAATGATAACTAGATTCAACTAGTCAACTGCGATAGTAATAATTAATTTGCATAGTCATTAAAAATTCAACTGTAGGTACATAGCGGCCGAAAATACGTCAACTGTACAGATCAATTTATTTCTTAATACACCACATGACTTCTGCACGAACACTGTCCCTGTAGAAGCCGCGAAGCCCATTTACATACGAAATTAAAATCTTCAGAATTACTCCCATTGGCTGCCACCTTTGATCTCGGGTGGGTACAAATGAAAATGATTTTCGTTATACAGTTTTACCTATAAAATGTTTGTACCCTTTAACATTTACAAATACGCAAACACGATGAGCGTAGTTCGCGAACTATACGTTGTTATAATATATTATTCGTTGGCTCCATCCAAGCTTGGATAAAAATAAATTGAATGAAAATTTATTTCATTTTCTCGAAACAAAACTTGCCAAATATAATTCGGTCCTCCCGGGAAACATGAAAGTGTAAAACGTGCCGTAGTATTTGCAAAGATTTCTTTAAACAATAACATTTCCAAGATACTATCCGCTTTAATAGGTTGTACGGCGATAATAGAATTGAGAGGGTAGCGATTGGCTCCAGGATCTAACGGTATTATGGCAATTGGAAATCCACGTGGCGGGTTCGACCAGTGACAATAACATTCACGACTGACGTGTAATGTGTTGTAACATTGCTGATGGGTTCGTGTCCTGAATTTACCAGTGCTCTTATAAATTCGCGCCTCTGGTAATTTTTTTAGCTACACGATTTAAGCGATTTTCTTTGAATTGTAGAATATATGTATATACGGGTCGCTCAGGTTAATATCACAACTACACCTATTGTGGCCTACATCAATGTACCAATTTCAGTTAAAACACATTATATTTTGGTCTGACGGTTGTGTGGTGTCCGGTACACGTGTATACCTGGCGCGATTATGCTGCATCCACCTTCTGAAGCAGCTCCGAGGCTGTCAGGCCTGAATAGGACAGATAGTAATATTCACATGTACCTATATATCCAGTCCAGCCGTCCTGGTTGAGGCTAACTAATAGCAACTGACGCCAACTGAACTAACAGCCACTGATAGTCCTATTCCCATAGTTCTGTTCGGGATCGATGGCAAATGCTTAGGATGGCAACGAATACGTTTGATTGTGTCTGCTCGCTTGCCACTCTGTGCATTTAAAATAAGTGTATGTATTTCTACATATTGTGCATTTTATCTTTGATTAAATAACCTTAACTAATAAAAAGGAATGAATAAAAAATTTTGTCAATATCGTTATATTAACATAATATAACAAATATATTGTGTAAGAATTTATTAAGAAAGATATATTAGTTTACCATGGAGTTTTTACCATCGTAAGCTGACATTTAATAAAATCTCTGATTGTTTGTATGTAACAAATGCTGAAGGCATAATATATAAATTACGTCGGAAACTTGTAGATACATTATTAAAAGACCGCAGTATCCTCTTACGTTAATCTCTCGTGGTTCAACTACGCGTCGAAATTAACTAAGATTGTTTTAACATGTACGGTGCCGATAGTGCCAGTTATACACTAATAATATAGTAACTAGAATGGATTCATTGAACGGGATTATGGAATATATGAACAATTGAATTTTATCTACAAATGTAACTCACATATTCCCAGCGCGTGTGTCGTAATTGGGATGTTTTATATTTGTCACCGAAAAATAACTGAAAATATTGCTGACTCTAAAATGTTGTTATTCTACAGTAAAATAGCCAATTATAAACTAATGTGAGTATATTTATATTTTAATGTGTGTGTGTCTAGAACCCTTTTCATTCTCAGAGGAGACCCTCGCCCAACGGTGGAACAATAACAGGGTTGTTTATTTATTATATTCTCCTAATTTTAAATATAACACATATTTTTATTTTAACATAACATGTACGAGTATATAATGTGACAAAATTATATTTAATACATACATAATATACGAGTATTCAGTCAACAGTGGCCGAGCCTCTATCATTAGTATATCTACTGAATAAAGGGATATAATAAGCATTCAAATACTTATCTTCCGAATTTAAATATTTAAATTAATAGGAAAACTTAATCAACCTGATTATATATATATGTATGTACCGACTAAACTCACGTGCGTTTTTTCGGAATGACCCGACTAGTTTCGGTCTTCGGACCTGTACGAGGTCCTTCCTCATGAGCTCCCGCCATTTAATAGTAAAACTTAATCAAATCGGTACCTAGCGTTAATGTGCATAAAACCTCACGTATGAAAATTGGATGTGGTAAAATTATGTTTGACTAGTCTTCTTTATTACATACTTTCCGCCTATAAATACACAAAATCTTAAGTTAGCGATTTCTTTATACAGTTACAGAGAGACAATAATACAAGTCAATCTTATTACAGTAAATAATAGATGTAATAGCCATATATAATCTTATTACAGTAAATAATAGATATAACAGCCAATTTGTAGCAAACGGTCACTTTACCGTGTGGACATACATCCAATCTCATACATGTCTAGACATGTCTGAGAGCAAACACAAGTACTTAGATCGTTACTTTGGAGCGAAAAGTTAAAAGACTTTATTTATTAATCCACCTCTTTCAAACTTTTGATAGAAATGGAATTCTATTGTTGGTCGGCTAACTTATAAGGTACTTAGCGAGCAATGTTTTTACAGATGAAATTTAGACATTTTATTTATAATTATTATATATAAATATTGGATTTTATTTAATTTCAAGGGTTTTTCTAACTTGGAATTGTTAGCAGGGAATTAGTACCCGGTGTATGTCTCTAGCCTCACCCCTATAACATGTAACGTATATAACATAACTGCTCAAAAGTTAGAGTACTACATTCATCTGCCTACTCCTTCTATTTATGTATGTTTTTTGTACAGAATCGGCCTCAGTGATAGTCCACGTGCTGAGTGGGGAGCGCCCAGCCGCGATGCAGAGCTCAGGTTCGACGCCACCACGAGTCAACCGCGCCACCCTCGCCGCCCTCGCTACTGTCTCCTCCACCTTCAATAGACGCTGGCTGCCAACAAACCTGTTAATATCTACACACGTCGTTATAACAATAATACTCGTTTTCGTGATTATTTTCACACACACCCCGATATACTTCATCGAAGATTTCACTGGTCTCATAACTAGATACGTCTCTCTAAGATGACCAATTCAATGGACTACGTAACTTCCGGTGATCCTGATTCCGGAAGTCGATTGTATAGTACCAATAATAATATAACATAAGCAAATGTTTCTACGTAAATGAGTTTATAAGCATGTTGGATCTTCTTATTACATTGTATTTAAAATACAAATGACAAATCAATATTCATAAATGTTTAAATCGACTCGCTGTGAGTCGTTAAATATCTTGATATTGTCAATTTTCCATGTATAAATAAATGAACGTTATACCTAATCATTTGTATAGCTAAAATAACGAAGGTTCCATTGTAGTGTAAATCTGTTGTGAAACGGAATCACATTTGAAGGCGATAAGGTTTTACGGTTCAGTTTTCGCTGAAAGGCGCTTTTTTTATGAAAGAACAAGAAAGCTTAAGATATTAATTTCGATAATAAATAGCTGTAAAGAGATTAACGAGGCGCATTTACTTTGGGAGGTTTAAGTCTTTAGACGATTATCCAACGTTGATTCCCTTTTGTTTTTCCAGCTAACTAAGCTTCGCCGCCGTCTTAATCCTATAGCGAGATTAAGAGCAAATCGATTTCGTTATTCCCATCCTCCGTGAACCGAGATTCAATCTGAGCAAACGGCTTAATCTGTGTGTTACGTATATAAACCGCTCGCCTGTCCCTCCGCTGTGTTATTTGCGTTCGATTTTGTCAAACTTCGCCGAATTCTCTCACTGATATCCTGCTAATGACAGCTCTGAAGGACCTCAGCGGTACTATGAAAGTTGAAATACAACGTGATTTGGTAATCAAACTGCGCTAATGAAAACTTTTTGCTTCTTACTTATATTGATCGTAACTAGAGGGAACTTTTATAAGTATTATGCCAGTAAAGTCTCCATTAATTATACGATCGCAGTAAAGAAGGCCTTCAGTTCGCAAAAATAGACAAAAGAATAAAACCATTCCTTTAATTGGTAAGATAAAAATGGTAAAAGTATTGTAAAAATTTTCAAAGCAAATACGTTCATAGATTTCATTTGGAGGTATTATTACGATTGATGAAAACACTAGCATTAAAATAAATCTTTATTCTGACTTCTAGAGCACGACCTATTGACGAACCGTTTCAGTTTCGGTTTCAGTTTCGTGTAAGTTTGTAGTACGGGTTCGATACCGAATTGGTGTTAAAGTGATGAATTTAGGTATTTCATCTGGAGCTGGATGTTAATGCAACCAGGACGGCAGAAATAGTAGGAATGTGATTGCGGTGTTTCATTAATATTAAATAAATTATCATGCGTGTATAATTAAACATGTAATGTCAGTTACACACACTTTGTATAATCCAATTTGTACAGTATAGCAAAAACTAAGCGTAATATATTAGTTACATTATAACACATTTCATATAATTCACTACGAAGGGAGGTGGAATATTACACGCTCCAATTTGCGCAGAAATCAACGAATGGAAGCTACCGATCAGCTCCTTCACGCGTCAATTGATGTATCGCGCACATTACAAATATCGGTTGTATCGTTGCTATGTCCGTTTATATCCGAAGGGCTTTCAATCTAACCGGAAACACACGAATCAAAGCCTCGTCAAGCACTCCGCTCATCCATCAAATCATTATTGTAAACACAATTACCAATTACGCTTTGTTCAAGCGTTGAGAAATAACAATAGAGCATCAAAATTTCAAGTAGCCATTCAAGTACGTCATCGTTCACGTTGGCTGGCAGTATATTTGTGAATGAAATAATACCTTAATAAGGATGCCCTATATTTTTTAACCTTTATGAGCATCATCATCATCATCATTATCAGCCTACTCCCCTCCACTGCTGGACATAGGCCTCTACAATGGCACACCACTGAGCTCGATCTTCAGCTCTTCGAATCCAACCACTGCCATCCACTTTGCGTATATCGTCACTCCACCTAGAGGGCGTTCTACGCTACGTTTGCCAAGTTGCGGTCTTCAATCCAGAACACCTCTGCTCCAACGGCTATCGGTTCTTCGACAGATGTGACCAGCCCACTGCCACATCAGCTTGCTAATCCTTTGGACTATGTCGATCACTTTGGTTCTTTCCATAGCTCGCTGAGCGACTTTAAATCGGTGGACCAGTCGCACCGTCAGTGTCCACGTCTCGGCTCCGTAGGTCATGACAGGTAGGACGCACTCATTGAAAACATAAATGACATAAGACACTAATTTTATGAGCATAGCGTTTGTTTATTGAATTATTATTGTGATTTTTGATGACATTGCTCACACATAGTGCGAATGTAAATAACGCAGCCGCATACCGTATTGCAGGTTAATTTAATTTAATACCTACTAAATTGTTACCTTTTTGTTTCTGCCATATATTCTCAGTAGACACTCTGGGCTGACGGGCCGAAAATACCATGAGGATTTATGTCCGCCCTTTGTGGCATGTGTTATGTAAAAGGAAAAAAAGTTGATTATTCTTGACAAAGCACGCCGAATACTACTTTGAAATAAATTAATTTTACTTTCAACGGTAACATTAATTGGTAACGGAACAATTAAAATTTTATTTATTTATTATTTTCAATATAGTGGACAACTTGGAATAAACATAACATCGTTAATGCTTATAAACACTTTAATTTTAATATGTACCTTTAGATGTATGTATGGCGTGGTCTTTGAAATCAAAGAAAAAAGTTCAGACGACAGACAATAATAACAAATCACATCACTATGAACTCTTAATACATTCAAAAAGCCGTTTACACATTAAACTTTCAAAGCTATAATTCATTACAGCGGTATGTGAACATGAGATATGAATATAAAATGTAATAAAGAAATTCAGACGAGCAATTCTTGATGTTAAACACACACATATGACCTACATTTGCTTCCAATTTGCTTTGCACAAAACGATGTCTTGTCTGACGGACTGATAACTGACGTTGCATGCTTCAAATGTTCCTCAAAGTTACCCTTTGTATTGCTTGAACGTTCATATCGCTTCAATAAGTAAAAGCTATATAGTCTAGTAAAACGGAAAGGTAACTTACAAAACGACCTAAAACTGCAGGAATTGTACCCTTAGGAGTAATACTTGGTCGCATGTCGCAATGTCTATGAAATATTAAGAAACCCAATTTTGATAAAACATACATTTGAAGGTTTAAAATCAAATTGTAAAATCGAATATTGAATTGTGCAATTTAATATCGAATTTGGCAATCAATTATCGTAATACAATTGAATATTGATTTCAGCTTGAATGGTATTTATTGGAATGTATTAAATATTAACTAGACGTCTGCTTTAGTTCTCTGAGATAGTTACGGAGAAACAATCAATAAAATGAAATACGCTGCGCAAGTTTAACCTTAGCGTCTCATAATGCGAAACTCCGAAAATCATTTCCTTATTTCAACGCCAAGTATCACCATAATTTACAGGCGTCTCATACTCTATATAGCGAACATTCCTTATAATGAAGGGTCTCCACTATGTTATACTATTCATTTCTGTAATTTTTATTTACTTTTTTATTTTTTTAATGACAAGATTTCACGATGAACAGACTAATTATCTGTTAGCGTTCTCTGCCAGACAACTCTTGGTTGGAAATAAAAGAAGGCAAGCCAGTTGTTATAGTCCACTCTTTTGAACCAATATTCTAAGATTGAAATGTACAATATAAACTGTGAAATGTAAACTATTCACTGGTACCCAATATTAATTATTAATTATTACCCCTATTCAATTATTACCCGTATTCAATTATTACCCCATGTTTAATATACGACAGAAATAGTTGTTAAACCTGAACTTTGCTCATATCCGATTGAGTTACCTATCCTTTTCAACTTCTACAGATAATAGACAAAAAATCATTGTATCAAAAATATAAATATCTGTCGTGTTGTATCAGAAAATATGCAACTTAAATATTAATTAAATTTAATTTGCGATGGCAACAACTCGACGTCCAAGCATTTCCCTGTACCAAATTAACAGTCGATTACTTTCAAATGTCGATTCGATGAGTCTATTATAAATAGCTTTAACATGAACGTCTACAAATACCTGACCTATGCATATATCAGGATGAAACTGCAGTGTATTGGACACGACTATTTCGGTAAAAATTATATAAAAACTTGTGTGGCATTGAACGAAAAAGATTATACGTAATTGTGGCCTCGTCCCCAATCTATATCTTTGCAGACAAACATGAGCAGCGAAAACAGATAATATGGAAAACGAGGAAAAAAAACAAAAGGATTTATAATATACGTGACACAAATACAAAAAAGGTTTGCGAGATTTGTTTTACTCATTCCTATTCTCATTCATTTGTTTGAAAAGTTCGTAATCGAGTAAATATTAAAGTAACGGAATATTGTTTCTGTCCGTTCTACACAGATCTATCGGCTATAGAATAAGGTAACCATTATTATATTTAGATACACAAATAAATCGTGTTGTTTACGAGAAAATTCAATATTGTATATATAGTCTGTATTGTTGTAAATAATCTCATTTGTAAATAATTGTAAACTCTTTTTTTTTCTTTTCTCGTCCGCCATTACGCGTTTGTAGGTAACCACACGAGAATACAATGAAATTCATAATTATCTTTAAATAAACGTAGTTAACGAAAGGGTTGTGTAATAAACTATCAAGCGTAGATCTTAACTATGTTACTAACGTTTATAAGAATACCGAAATAGATTTAAAATTATTGGAGATAATTATTTGTTTTATTCCATACCTGAATCCCTAAGAATTATTTATGCACTTTTTATGATTATTTATAATCTACTGCCTTGTGGGTCGAGTGGTTGCAAGCCCGAGTGCCGATCGGGAGGTTCTGGGTTCAAATCCCAGGTCGGGTACTATTGGATTTTTCTAATTTAGGATTTCTAGTAGTCACTCGGAGCCTGGATATGTGCCCGTTGTATGGCTCACCACATACTCCATGGGATGTAAA
>DWME01006984.1:0-13058 GCA_018244795.1 Parelbella ahira ahira
CTCCAACAGCAAAAATAATTATTTATATTTGATTTATGTATTTATAGGCTACGTCTAACAGTTTTACAAAAGTACGGTTACTTCCTAGTAGTTAATTACCTATTATTCCTATATCGTCATACCAGGTTTCCTTACGAGGTAGGTAGAGGGCACCGAGTTACAAATATCTACATATTATATAGGTACATATATGTGCAAGCGATTAATTGAATTGAGGACGTTTTAAATTATTAAACCTGGAGTTTTAACTAAAGCTTTTATCATCATTATCATCATCAAGGGGTGCCAGGAGTTCCCTATAATATTATATGCTCAATACACTCAAATACGTAGCAGTACCTATGTCTCTTACGTTGTTTTGTGGTTTTAAATTTCTCAACCTCTTTTTTCTGGCTCTAGAGTAGCACAGAAATATGTTGCACATTGATAAATTCTTCTTATATTTAGATATATCTAAAAATAAATTCATATATGACAGATGGTACCGGCAAAATATTACATATTTCGTATAATGTATCTCAAACTTATTCTCGTACGAACAGATGGGTGATTTCCTTTCGTTTCTCCGTTTTCAAGAGAATCAGTTTTTTGTCTAAGATATAAGAGGCAGCGAATTTTCTAGTCTAGAAGGTAGGTAGTAAGAGTAACGAAATATAAAAGTATATTAAATTAAAATTTCTGTGGCAAAGAAAAGAATAAAGACGGGTTTGTTATCCTTAAGAGGCCGTTTCATCATCATTCATCATTGGAATTTCAAGAATGTGTCAAACGTAAAAATCTTCGTAATCCTATTTCCTTTCCGATAATTTGGTTTCAAAACATTTTTACGTATATTCCAGATTCGTTTTAATTCTTAATATTGTTTCACACAATGTTGACGTCGAAAAATTCGTTTAATTTTGATAATCTTTCCAACACTGAAATTAATTCTTGTTAACGTTTATGACAACGAATAACAAAGAGGTGCCTACACGAATTTCAGAACATTAGATTAGGATCGGTATTTAATTTAAGTATTTTTTTAAATTAATTGATACGGTATTAATTATTTTATAATTGAAATACCTAATTAATTAGTATAGCCGCTATTCACATGTTTACTTAAATATCTGAATATGTGAATAAATAATGTAATTATTATAGTACATGTATGTACATAGTACACGTATAATTAAATATTCCGTAGCTGTATAATTATATAAACTAAACATAACATGTTTAGTAATTAAATTAAATATAACGACGTTTATATGACCAAGTACATAAATTCCTAGTTTTATTTTACTACAGTTTGTTAATAAGACTATTCGTGTTTAGCAATAGGTACGACTTTTGCCATCAATCAGAACATCATCAGTGGTCCTATCGTACATTAATAGCAAAGAAATGTAAGCCTATATCAGTAGCAGAACTTTCTCAAACTAAATCGTCTATTGTAAATGTTCTCAGGCGTAACATTATAAAGACGTTTTAGACATACGTACATAATACAGAAGACAAGTAGCTTACCGTGTGAACCCTCGCTATGAGAATCCATCGATCATATGGAATGCTTTACACTTACCAGTGTTTGACGACGAACGTAACAAAGGAGGCAGTTCTCCTTCTTAAAGCATTATATAATAGTTATTTTAGTGTAATAATATACCATCAAAATGTATCTCTATAGAACTTCTAACACAAAGTTACTTGAATTTGTAATTACATATAAATTATTTATCATCTGCTACACTTTTCTGCGAGCGTTACGATTAAGCGTTCATGAATTATTGCACTAAAAGAATATAAACGTAAAAGTTATACATTATGGTTATACATATATTATGTTATATACATGTTCACTTCGTTTTATCTGTTTCTTTGTATTAATTTTTCTTTTTTTAATATCCTAACTTGCGAAGAGATTCTTTTATGTATTTGTAAGATTATGACAAGCACGGAGGACTCTGAGAGTTTCCTTTGTCAAAGCTCTAAGTGCAGAAAGCCAAGATGTTTCTGTAATAGATGTTACAAACACATGGGAATGACTAAAATGTATCATTCATTGTTTACCTTCCTTCTGTCAATATTAGTACATATAATAGTTTGTGTTCTAACAGTAGCACAGACTAAAGATTAACAGAGATTAACCTTTGACATAAGAACGTCAACAACGTTGAAAAGTTAAAATGTTTCACTTGTTTCGGAATTTGTCATCGTTTAATACGATATGCTAATGATAAAATTCGATGATTTGTGTAATTACATGTAGTCATGCGTTACTTGTCGTCTATAAATTGGAATAAAAATAAAATTTTATACAAATATGGAGCTGTATAATTATGAGATTTCATCTAGACTCTCTTAATACCTAAATATTTAACAACGTATTGAGTCTCGGATTAACAACCTTAAAATTTCAATAGATTAGATATACATAAAAGTTCGAAATTCATTGCTACGAGTACGTCTTCTCATTAGCGTTCCTCATAACCGCACAAAATATTTTCATTTTAACTTCACGCCTATATTCCCGGAAGAGGTAGGCAAAGGAGTGTAGTAGACTGCCACGATACATCTGTTAAACTCTACGTCGCACCATGGCATATCTATATTCGTATCCAGCACAATATACGAATAGTTTTTTTGCCTAAGTACTTAGTAGTAGCTTAAGGGCTAAACGCTTTAACTTTAAGAGAAGAACGCCGTACAGCCGGGGAGTTAATATTGGTGATAATGATGATGTCTGAGGATGACATTAAAACTTTTCTTATTTTCTTTTACAGGCGCAATAAGTGGAACAAGACGAAAATATTTTCTAATAGAACGACGAGAACAAAGGTAGAGAACTTATATTGTTAGCTAGTGAGAGACCGTAGCTAGATCTATTTCTATATTGTCGCTCGTACGTCGAATTGCATTTCGGTCTGAAAGCTGTAGTTATCGATCTACTCAAAGGCTAAGACGGCTACAGACAACATATCAACGCATCAAAGATAATGATTCGACTCTCAGTACTGAACGCTTCGTTGCTTGTTCGTACTATTATTTTTTAGGAATTATCTTTATTCTTTAAACTGCTATAGATACTGCGGATATTGCGAAACATAAATATCAGGTGAAAGAAAGGTATCTAAGGGATAAAAATAACATTCCGTGCACTTAAGCGTGCGCGGTATCGACCAGTCTACGAAAATGATACACACATTCTGTTTCGACTGTTTTTAAATCTGTAGTTCGACGGATATACTCTTCCAAATTCATGAATACTGAATTTCTCCTGTCTAACTTTGGAACACGAAGGTAACAGACTAAAAAATTGTAGCTAGTAGTTGGACTTTAAAAATACTTGAAATAAATTCTGGTTAGAAAAATAAATGTTGTGTGGCGATCAGTTAAAACTAGATTCAATTTTTATTGACTTATAGTTTTTTTCGGGACTCTTTATTTATATTTGGACTATTACAGAATTCTTTTGCGCTAATGAAAATAATTAGGCTTCTAAACAAGCTTCCAACATCTTTATCTATTTGGTTAAGTATGTAAAGTTGTATAAAATATATGCAGATATTCAATAAAAATACAATTGGTGGCAAATACGAGTAGGTATGAACTAAAAAATTAGATACTAATTAGAAAATTAGATAGGTATCGAAATATATTCAGCACGCAATATTGACTAGTAGATAAGTTGTTTAAGTATTATATTAATCTAGTGAATGAAGCTTTGTTACAAAGTAAATTCAACAACTAATATGCACGTAGATATGAAGGTATGACTCCACTGTTTCGGCCTGAAGCCCAAGTCAGGCGTACTCGTACTTAGTGAAGTCTGACTGGTCACACAAAATAGGATTAACTTCACATTGCGCTGTTCGAATTGTAAGTGTGAAGTTATACGTAGAAAGTTTCACGCCTACTTGGTCCGCATCAAATATTACGGCAGGCGGAAATTATTCTCGCACACGGTCGCTTTAGTTTTAGTCGTAAATTTTGAAAAGCATGAATTTCGCATTTATAAACCTATGCTAAATGGTAAATCGCCTTTTTAGTTTGCAATAGCTTTTAATGTAGTCTCATTTCCTTTTTTACTTATATAAAAAAAAAAGATTTACTTATTTTCTTAAGCTTAACGTTTGCGTCTGAAGTCCACAAACGCAACAAAATATAGTTAAAAGTGCGTTTTGAAAAAATATTTCAGAGTTATTGTTAATTGTTTATTTGTGCTCAAGTTGTACGACATCTTAGTCCAAATTTCGCGCCAATTCGTGTTCAAGCCACTTCTTGTACTTGCAGCTACAGATCTTTGTTTAGCTATATATTTCTTTATTTTACGAGTAATGCAAAAACTTTTCGTTACAACTACAATTTAGTGGTAAAAACAATATCAGCAATGCACATTTGCTAAGATACATTTACATCACGGCTGTATCGACCTTATATTGCTGTACAATAGATATATGTAGCATGCAGAATGTGAGTGTATACCAATGTACGATCCTCAAACGTAGATGACCGAATGCCACGATATGAATGCCATGGCACATTTCCCGTTTGGGCGTATAACAAGATTCACCTACTACGTACTAGTAATAATCATTCGAGCTCTTTGATATTATTGAACATATATTTACGCACTTCCCGAAACTGAGAATATAAAGATAACCGATGTGTACTTTATCACTCTTTATACCACATGCATTCCATATTGTATTGCTGAAATAAAGACTATTTCACACGCGCTGTGCTTTCTAAAGCGGGGAACTGCTCAAGGAACGTCATATGTGATATACTAGACTCAGTATAAGTGAACACTAAACATTTTACGTTGAGATATACGAAACTAGAGCAATTATGGTTCAGATTCAACGTGCATGTTCCAAGTAAAGATGTTAAAAACCTTAAATTTAAGCACCTACTCATGTCGACATGTAAAAGCCTGCGATCGACTTTCATATATGTACGTCTTACTGTATGTTTGTACAGTTTTAAAAGCAAAAATTTTTGTGTTTTCAACCGGTAGCCCGATCTTTAGGAAGAAAATATTTTTATTATGTTTCAATTACAGCAACCATTACAGCTTAAGGCTACATATACTAATGAAGAAATCTTCATAATGTTCTTTATGGCATGTGAAGTCTGCGTTGCCAGCGTGGCATTCCATCAATGGAAAGATGATAGAATTGTATTTATGTTAACTATTCAAAAAATATATACAATTTACCAACTATTACATATTAATTATTTACCCAATAATCTTAATATCCTTTTAATCCACAGATAATTTCACTGTTAACCACGGTGCTCGTAACGATCAATATAAACCCAAATAATTAAGTTGATTATAATATAATAATAATGTTATAATCACGTCTTTCCATTGCTGATATTAACAAAATAAATTCTTCTAGCAACGACCTAAGTAATTACAGTCGATTATAAGAATATATGTATTAATAATGTTACTGTCTTGACTTTTCATTGCACGGAATAACAAAATATTGTTATTACGACGATTAAAATAATCACAAATTTTTTTTTAAAATAATATATATAAATACACTGTTAAAGTTGGATTCTCATTGCACAAATTCACTAACAATATTGTTAACTTGACTATAATAATCACAAATAATTACAATTAATATATTCGTTCAATATAATTATATTATCAAAGTTACACATAATATAATCATCCTCTCCGTTGCACGTAATAACAGAATGAATTTACGAGTCACGCATTTATATTTTTAACTGGATGAATATAAATACATATGTGACTTTTTGCCTCTATTTTCGATACCAATAGCCCACTTTAGAGCTACCAACACGTACACAAAGCGAGTTATCCAATTTTAGATTAACTATATCTATTGATCGTACTTATACTACGCTACTATAGATTAGATACGGGCAGACTTGTACCAATTACAATAAGCCTGGATTATATGCACTACAGTGAGCACAGCATACACTGTGACGATGCTGCATACAAATACTAGAACCTGCGTTGTGTTCTAAGGGATTATTTGTTCGAAGTACATCAGTCTGGGAACATAAGGTATCATGAATGAAATATGTGTTTGTGTACCAACTGTATGCTATATTCATATATAAACTGGTTATGGCTATTGATCTACAATTTAATATCTCACATATCAATGTATTTAGTATTAAAGAAAGTTATATATAATACTCACATTCAATAATCACAGTCGATTGGATTTTGCCTAATCGTCGGATATTTTTTTACAATAAGATCTGTTAGGTATGTATTTACAGACATCTAAGACGCAAGGATCATTTAATACTACCTCTCTTGTTGGACAAAATTAAATAGTAAAAAAACAAAAAAAACAAAAACAGACGTAAACGTAACTGGTGAAACGTGGGAGCATAGTACACTCCTCTGATTACAGGCGTGATATTACGTTTTTTTTATTTTTAGCAATACAATATAGAAAACACATGCGTCTTGGCACACGTAGCGTAGGACGCCCTCCAGCTAGGCATTGGATGCGTCCAGCTGAAGATCGAGCTCAATGGCGTGTTATTGGAGAGGCCTATGTCCAGCAGTGGACGCAAATAAGCTGATAATGATGAATAATGCTGATTACATGAATATATTTACAATTCCGTAATAATTGACCCTTTTATTCTAATTCATCTGTTAATGGGTTCCCTCTTAGAATGAGAGTGTTAGGTTAAAGTGTACCACGTGGGCCACGAACGATTTGGAAGATTTCACTTGCCTTACAAAAAACTATGAAAGACACTGAACAATTTGTGATTTCCTTTTTGTACTACAAGTAGTGATTTCTTAATCTTAAAATCATAATATACAATTTTGTAAAAGAAAAGATACGCAAAAAGAAAAGATACGAAGCAGCCCAGGACCTCGGAATGGGAATCTGAATTATAAACTGTTAGTCATTCATTGTCCGTATAGAACTAATGATTTTTTTTTTTTTGACTCAAAACAGCTCATACTCCGACAGTGTAATTACAACGGAATTAGACAATTGATACTTACGTTGATTGGAATCGATCGTTCGGCCACTTGCCAATCGATCTCGTCGAAATTAGATTCAAAAGAATTTAAGTCCCGTACAACAGACACAAATCTCTTCCATTAAAAAAGAACACAAAACAAAGAGCGTAATAATTTTAAGAGTCTGAAGACTGTTAAAATAGGGTACGTTATAAATTGAAAATATAAGACAATATTTGTCTGGCTTTATTTTTTTATTTTCATAATGTTTTTATTATGAAAATTGATTGAAAACATGTGCGTGTTCTTTTAAAATTAGTTATGAAAATGTATTGCAGTGATAATACATGATCCACACGGATACGCTGTATCATGTATGCAAATTTAATGTAAAATCGATGTGTAATTGATTATTAAATGACTACATATAAATATTAAAGCATTCCTGTCAAAAATTTAAGCGCCTAGTAGTTATAAAAGGGTTTAAACAATTCATAATTTTAAACTGCAAATAAAATTATGCTGAGTGGAGACCCGTGTCAAACAGTCAAATAAAAAGAGACTCGAAAAAAAAATTTCATTCTACAAATATTATGGTTAACAATTCAAAGAACGACATCGGAAGATGTCATTTGCTACACCTTCCGACATCGTTTTAGTCCGGCGTTAGTTCACATTATCTTATGTTTTCTTTATGAATGTTTCCCAGAGGAAATGAGTCTGGTTACTAACTGTCGATTTTATATAAAGGAGAATTCCCTCAATTTACAATAAAAATCTCCGGATTACGGATTAAAAATCGTCCTCGAACCTCGTTATTTTTTGTTATGGTATTAGGTTTATAGATTATTCGTATTATTCGTAACCATCTCGGTATCCTTTTCAGCATCGGAACCTTTGTACACTTATATTGAATTTAATGATTCTTTGGTCGTTAAAATTGTTATTACCTGCAGAAGTATTTAATTCCCGCTGGCTTGGCACATTTATTAAAAACATTCATTCAATACAATGACCTCAATCAGAAAAATACAATGAGCTCCATCTAATTTATTCGATGAATCCACAAATATTTTACCTAAAAAACTGGGAAACATTATAAATTCGTTAAAGAGTAAGTAGGTCTTTGTTAAGAAGAAATTTATAATTTTGAATACAATAATTCATTTTACTAAACTCTTTGTACATGTTTTTCTAAAAGGTCACCAGAAATCGGGCACAGATTATGTAAATTTAAAATTAAACTAAGGAAATAAAAATCAAAAGCTTAAAAAGAGGAATGTCCGATTAGGTAAAAAGTCGAATTTATAAAAAAATAGGTATAACATGTGTAAATCTGTAATCAATGTGAAATAAATACATGGAAGTTTAATATGTCACAGTATCACAACTATCAGGTAAGGTCGTTTTCCATTCGCAAAGGTCATGAGCGGGAAGCCACAGAACGTGGTGAGTGCTTGCCTTAGGAGAGATCTTAAGCAAGCCGCTCTGCCAGCAAACATTTAACAGGAAGTTATTCAAGAAGAGATTCAGTTTGATAGCCGGCCACTGAATGTTTAATTATATACATACAATTTTGGTTGCAAATGCAACAAATACACTGAATCTCCTGGTCAGTAACAACTAATGCTAGAACAATAAGTGATCATGACGCATAACAAACGCAGATACAATACCGATGAACAGGTGAAATCCTCTCGTTTGTATGTATGATTGAACCAACACGATTATATGAAACTGCATATTAGAGCTCAACAATCGAAAATAAAAGAAAAAATTAAAAATTTCTTCAAGTCGAGGACTTGGCACAATTGCACATTGGGGGCAGCCTATGTCCACCAGTGGACTGAGATAAACTAATGATGCTGTTCGAAATTAATAAACACAAGCTTTAATATGTTACTAATCTGAAAAGGATAGTTGACTTTATCGTTTTTATAAACATTTCAGTTGGTCTATGATATCCAAATTTATTATAAAGTCACCCTAGATATCTTACAGGATAGTCCGAGAGTTGCGAGTTCGACATATCTCTATCGTTACAGACCTAACGTATTTCCTCTACATTAATTACTTTCTTCATAAATGCACGAGAGTTTCAGAAACGAACCCCCGTATTTGATCTATTTCCCTTGATCTTATTTGGCACCTGCGTCCATCAACATTCGCATTGTATTATATATCCGTATTGTCATTCTTCAATACTCAATATAAATTTTAGAAATGTCCTTCTGTTATATTCTGATGTATTTATATCGCTCGGCGAGTAGACTATGATGATTGGGTGTTACTAAATGAATTACTACCAGCGTAAAGTTTAACGAGCACTCAGTATGATCATCGCTGTCAGTGCTTCCAGATCGGAGGTACAGTGTTCATATTTGTGGAAAAGTAATTAAAAAGAAAGAAAGAAAATATTTGATTCATATACTACAGCAGCCACATTAATTACGACTGTTTAACGTATTAAAAAAAGAGAAAGTTGTATGGAAAAAAAATATAAATGGTTATGGAAAAATAAAGTAGTTGTGTGAAAAAAAATATTAAATATAATTACAAAAATATTCCTAGACACAACGGTGCTGCAGTATGATAAAGAAGGTCACATCACTTAACATGGGCTGCGATGAAGGACTCACAGCACTGATTTTCAGTGAGACCCAGTGATGTGGTAGCCTCGACAGTTAACAAAACTTAGAGAACAAAAAAATTATCTCTTGTATCACTTTTTCGCGGCGTCTCTTGGTCTATTGGTAACACAGTATGTCAAATGTGCATTATTTAAAATGTACATTATAACATTTAAAATTGATCGTCTCTACGCAAGGGATAATATTAGCATCGCTTCGCAGATGACTTTCCCGAAATAACGTTACGGGCATTTAGTTAGATGTCACATGTAAAGCTATAACTGTAGATGTTTACTATGATTTATATTTCAGATACAGTGTTATTTATTCTAAAACGTTTTAAATGCTATCTAAGCATCCGAGGTTTTTCGTTTAAAGAGTAATTGCGATTGGAATTATGTAATTTTATAAATAATTGTGTATAATGAAGCGCTTGGCATTGTAAAACCATATTAAAAATATCCACGATGTCATTGGACTTGGCACAAATTGAATAATATGATCTTTGTATATGTACGTAGACAAACGCACCTGCTTGGTGACAGCTCTATAATTATTCTGTTATTAGTCAAAAACGTACCGACAATACTATTAAATTCCACTGAACACTGAAACCGGATAAGTATTGTTATAATATATGCACTTCTCCTTTTTTCATTGTAATTAAAAATTTAAATCAATAAATTCCCGTTTTCAGAACGCGTTACTTTAATACTGCAAAATACCTATATTAAAGAAAAAAATTTATTGCCATTTTTTTCCGTTCGTTTAATTTTTTTATGCAAGAATTGAGGATTCCAGCAAGCCCTGATTTCCTCTTCAATTACATTGCAAAACGTAGCGAGATTTGTCCTCATTATGATCTAAATAAAAAACGGAACACTCGCCTGGGTAACGTTTAAAAACTTGCGGATTTTCAACAAATGCTGATTTCCGTTCTCTTGACGAAATATTTTTAACAAAGTAAGCAGTCGGATTATAATATTGTTAGTTGAACCCACGTAGGAGGAAATTTCTTGACATATAAATGAAAGGAAGCCGTAATTAAAAAACCATTTCCGCGCTTAGAATGTGCGCTAATTACAGCTGGCTCATGAATGTTCAAATATTGTGCCTGCTCCTCAAAATATTCTGATTACAATGTAGTTTCTTCTCAAATGTATTATTATTAGAGTAAATTATTAAAGATTTATTATTTTCCCATATTGTATTATATGAAAACTTGCGCATCATTTATATGCACGTCACATTGTTTTTAACATTTTCTATCCAAATTTGTAAATACGTTCATTGTGTTTCTACAGCATGTGTGTCCTAGAGAATTTTCAATAAACCTTGTCAAATAATAAGAATATACATAACATATATAAAAGTTTTAAAAGAGTGTATCCAAGTAAATAATTCTTACCAAATTACGAGTCGATATGAATTATGCGATCACTTAAAATACACTAAAACACTCATTAAGTATAAATTTATGTTGTCAGTTAGATGTGATTGTCACTCTTTAAACTATACTTAGAACACTTTTAACACACTAATCAAATATATTATGTTCTTTACACACTTTTTTTTGCAACTACGTTTAGAAATTGGTCACACTTAGGGGTCTAATAGAGTAGGTATTTAAGAAGGGTAAAAATGAATAAGTCCAAAACTATTTCTAAAACCGTGTAAATAGTTTACAAAGAGAGTGTAAACTTTAAAGATTGCAGGTAGAAAGTTTCAGTCGTTTCTTGTGTATGAATAGGTTACAGCAAAACTGTCCCGTGAGATGCATTATGGAGGAACTGAATTTCGAAGCGGAGTTTTCACTAATTAGGAAGGAAGTTGAATTAGGATTGGAAAAATTTAATGTTCCCGCGGTCGAATTTGAGAGTCATTTTTTGTCACTGCTCGTTCGCTAAATTCGGATTGAGGGTGGGGGTGTGATGAAGAAGTTTTGTGTTCGTTTGGTCGATCGTAGTCCATATATCGCGCGGGTATAAGCGCGGGACGCGCGGTCGGCTGACGCGGTGGTCGAATAGGGACTGCCGCTCGTTCCAAGCCCGCGCTACGGCGACAACCCTCACATTACAATCTGTACACACCGCTACGATCAAATTTATGATCATGCAATTCAGAAGCATACGTTATTTTTTCTGTCATTATAAACGAAAAGAATCACCGTACTTACAAAAACTTTTGTAGTCGGTTGCAACTTAGTTTCTAATATCAGATTTTCTGTAGACGTAGAAGAATAATATGAACAATAATGTGGATACTTTTCGTGATGATATTTTATCAAAGAAACTTTTTAGTAGACTTTAAATTTCATTTAAACGTTATTCTGCCCTATTTTGAGGATGAAAGTCCATTACAAGCGGCTAAGAAAATCATTGTACCTGTACAAAACATGAAGACACTAATGGTGAGAGGAAAATCCGTGCCAGATTTTCCGTAAATAAGGTTGAAAAGATGGATAATGATATCTTATTAGCATCATAAAACAATGTACAAATCAACTGCCTCAGGTTAATTTGTTTAAATAAAATAATTATGAGACATTAAACAAAAGTTTTTGTAGGTATTCGGAGGAAAAATTGTATCTGACAAATTCCAATTCAGATATGATTTTAGTGCTATATATGTATATTCGTTGTTAGGTTTGAGCAAAATGTTGGTGACGCCTTGTCATTCTGTTCGTTATCCGGCTGTTCATGCTGTACTGAAAGCTGTTTTCTGAACTAAGTTTCACCTATGGTCTGAGACTTTATTGCTGATGAAGAGAAGATCATTATTCTGTAATAAAACTTGATAATAAATTTTATAGTAAATAATAATATTCCGTTATGGTTGGCTCTACATATGTGGGCGTGTGAATGAGTTGGATTAATCCACTAAAGTATCATTCAGTTTATTAAGCCGGATTATATTAATCGGATTTATACGAGAAGCATAAAAAGCAATAACTATATAGTTAATAAAAAATATGAATCGTTAATGAAAAATTTGTTAATTAGTTATGTGGAATTAGAATATGAACAAACTTGCGGTTTTTCATTAACACGGTCAATATTATGCGGTCGTTATAATACCGACGAATACAAGAATTTACGTCAAACCACAAAAGTCCTAATGAAAATGTACCGCACGCGGTCTGTCAGTCAAGAACAGAGATGAAGGTGAAAGTCAGGTTTGGACCGTACTATTCTGTAATTATTCGAAGTCAAGTGTATATTATAAGCATAAGTAATAATTAAGTATTAATAATTCACCAGTAAATTATAATAGTATATATTCAGTAAAATATAATACATATATGTTACGTTCGTCGAGTTGGTTGCCTGACTGTTGTTGACTACCCATCGAAAGTTCCTGGGTTTTGTCCCCGGGTTGGTTAATATCGGATTTTTCTGTCTTAAAACATCTAGTACCGGCTCAGAGTCTGGAATTGTGCGTATAGTGCGAATAGGGGG
>DWME01006985.1:0-13058 GCA_018244795.1 Parelbella ahira ahira
GAACCTTTTATATATTTTATACAATGTCACCAGGTGGCGTGGTTGCGCGTGGACACCCAGACGATACTCACTATAGCTGGACACGTGATTACGAAAAACCACCGCATCAGCGTACAGCATGGCGACGGAGCTTGGACTCTTGGCCTTCGGGACGTTAACCCAGCTGATGGTGGAAGATACATGTGCCAAGTGAATACTGAGCCTATGATGAGTCAGACTCACTTACTCTTGGTCGTTGGTGAGTACAGTATAACTATGTAAATATTCTAATTTAATAAATAGGTACATTTACACACACATAAAAACATACTCTGAAACATGCAGTTATTAGCAGAAGCAGTTTCAGTATGTTATGAGAGACAAAGGGTGTACAATAATAGTCCATTGAGACAACTAACACACATAATATGTAATCACTAACTAGATATTATGTACTATGGCAACCGGACAGAGGATAAACGGACATAATACATACGTATGTATATCTATACATACAACTATCATTGTATAGTTCATTTAACACCCAGATGTAAAACGAACACCACTAATAGTCATTGCACAAATATTTGTCTTGGATGGAAATTGAAAAGAATTTTGACTCAGTAGTTAAACTCGCTAACCAATAAGCTGACAATTTACTCAAATAGTTGCACTATTTACTATACTATACTATAAATAAGCTCATAAGTTAATTTGTAAATTTCTAGCAAGTGACATTTACACGAACGCATTAGTGGAGCAAAACTTGCGATTATACAATTGAAATTAAATCCGGAAGCGAGTTTGCATGCAATTCGCATTTAGAAGCGTTAAGGAAACACGAAATCTTGGCAGAACTTGCAAAATCATTACAGTATTTGTTGCACCGCTAACGAGAAACCAGTAGAGAATGAAACTGGAAGCAAACAGTTGTTACTCAAAATACTCAAAGACTCCCAACATTAAATGCTTAGGGATTTATAAGGTTTTCTGAGCGATAAATAGTTTGTTGATACAAGTAGTGAGATAATTCTATTTATATTTTTACATAACGAATAGGATCTAACAAGAAAATTGTAATTCAATGTGTCTGTGACCAAAATGATTTTGGTGCACTACCATGGGTGGAGATATCGTGCATTCAGTTTATTTATAAACATATATTGTATTCTTAGCTTGAAGGACTGAAAGGATGTTATTCCTATCACTGATTTGACTATCAATTAAAAAAAATTCCTCTCCAACTTACTCTGCGTTTCAGCAAGCTGTATAGCTACCATTAGTAATGATTTTAAAATATTTACCTCAATACTGATAATTAAAAATTGTTTTTCCTTTAACCATTTCACAACATGACACCGGTTAAACCTCTCCGATATTGATGATAAACATTCGAGAAACTACGACGGGCCCGGGACAAACTCCCTTATCTCGAACAAACTTGCCCCAACCCTGTTTTATAAGTTTATTTTATCAGGTCTGGACCAATATCCTAAAATTTATGGCTCCAAAGATAGAAGATGGCCTCGCTGATTAATTTGTAGTTTATTTATGGCGTTCGAAACATTTAATATTTCCGGAAAACACTAACCTAATACGGCTTTCAAATAATGCATATTTTACTTACTTTTTTAGTTAATTTAGTAATACATCGTTGATCATCCTTACTATTCTATTATCTTAGTTTCAACAGGTAGAGCAATTTTTTAAATATAAAAAAATTAATGAAGTTTTTGTTATCAACAGTACCTCCCGACATTCACGATGAGGACAGCAGCAGTGAAGTTCTGGTCAAGGAAGGAGAGAGCACTACACTAAGGTGCGTGGCTACGGGTACACCACTTCCGAACGTGATATGGAGGCGAGAAGACTCCAGGCATTTCAAGATTGATAACCAAACTTCAAGTAAGGCTAATTAAAACTTCGATTGACTATTTACAAACACGTGACGGTGGTAACTTACCTACAAAACGCTTATTCTTGACATATTGTAAACACTTTTGAAAATAGATTAATTTTCAAATAACCTTATTATTATTGTTTGAAACTTTATTAATAGATACAATAATTCATATGATAACAAACATACATAGTTTAGTTTATTATTAGGTACAAAAGTTATTAGCAGAATTATATTCCACTAAGTTCCGTATGTCTCATATTCGGTAATCCCCTTGAGGATTACGACCGAAATGTACGGGTGCATTGTGGTAAAATTCCATCAACGTAGTCAACGCTCATCACCTCCCATTACCAGCCCTTAACTTGTGTACATGTCGCTGTATAAATATATTACTGTTCATTAAAATAGCTATGGGAAGCAAGATTTCTAAAACTGACGTTTTGACCTTTACGAGAAATCTCATATTTAAGTGGAAATTTATAATGTTGGAAATATCGAGCGAAGCCTAAATTTGCGCCCGGGGTGTCCATCACAATTACAGATCTGCTATTTAAAGCTATTAATAGAAATATGCGGTAATCCTCCACATTGTATAGTTATAGAGGAAAATGAGTTATCGAAAGCTGTTTATTGAAATATGCCATAATTCTCCACATTATTTATATCTTTAGGGAAAACATATGTATTACCGGTTACGATTAATTTGTCACAGAGATAAGTACTTTTATTGATTTACATCCTAACAAATTGAAACAACCATACTTAGTCGATTGACCTGAAACGCATTGGTGACCTAGTGATTTAGGTGTCTGCCTTCCACTCCGGAGGTCTGGGATCGAATCCTGGCACTTATATATTATGTATCTAAAATCACTGAGTACATAATATGCGAGTAGTACATAAGGAGAAAGGATGTTGAAATTATGATTTATTAAAATGCAATTTAAAATTTTCATTTTTTTAACGACTCTACACATAATAATAAAAAATATTAAAGTCACATTCATTTTCATTCAAAATGAATAAGAAAGGTATTTTTTATAGGCAAAACAATAAAATTTGATGAGTCATCGATGGCAAGTGAACATATAGGATATTTGTATTTTGATAAGAACCTTTAATAGTAACGAAATTTCTAGATTACAAAATGCAATGGAACTTTCACCTACTGTCTATATCAAAACAACAATAATATCACGTTTACTGAAGCTGTAACGTAACGCAACAGAAAGCAACACAAAACTACTTATCCTAATTGCCATCCGTTTGTGCGATAACTTTTATCACAATTGCAGTACAGTTAAACTATGTAGCTTAATATTATGTACCTTAATGTATGTGCTTATTTGGTTACATTTCTCTCTCAACCCTTTTATCGTTCCACTACAGCAACATGGCTCTCCTCTCAAAATCAGAGGCTTAAGGCCTGCCACGCTGGCCAAATGCAGGTTGGCAGACATCATACGCCTTAAAGAACGTTTTTTTCATATACTCCAATGTGTACAGGTTTCTTCACGATTTTCCATACGATATACATTTATAAAAGTATGTTTATATTACTTACATTCAAATTATTGATAAGAACATAGGTTCGCTCGTTTGTACAATTGAGTTTCGATTTGATTAGCAAAACCTGTTAGAAAAGCAGAAGGTTTATTTTCAATGGTGCGGCATTTGAGACGCTTCACATAATGTAATAATAGTATAATATATTAATCTTGATCAATTATATAAGGGACGCCCGCGATTGGCAGCTCCTAATGCGACCCCCAAAAGCCAACTGCCCCCAATAATGCTTCACGGATTGCTAGCAATCTGTAACGCTGCCAGATATTTGTGCGCTTCCTTATCAGTATATTACCAACATTCAGTTTCTAAATCTATAATATTAAACGAACCGAAACTATATTTAACAGAAAATTGTTTCCATTTCCTGAAATATCTAGAACTCTAACAGTCACCAAAAACTAGAAACAATATTTAGAAATAAGTTCACTGAGAGCCACGTAATCAATACAATATCAATTCCAAACTGCAATTAAAACTAAGCACCAACTGGGCGTAGCAACAAGAACTACTTATGATAACTACCATATCAACTATTGTACGTTAACTTTTATCTCTGCCACGATGCAGTTAAACCGCTCGAATGTGCTGAATGCAGACAGTGCGGATATTCTAATACCCGGAGGTGCATTTTGTTGAACTGCTCTGTGGTTTCAAGTAAAAGCATTGAAGAACCGAACAATTTTCCGCGATGGAAATCTTTTAGGAACATTAAATCTTCTCGAGTGCATATACATATGTTTTAACGAGCACACTTTCCGACTCTCCCTAATGTAGAGCTGTAGAAATGTGTAATGTTTGGAAGTATAGAGCGTATGCAATTAAGTCGTTGTTAGATTAATCGTTTGTTTTTCGTTACGATTTTGTTCGAGGTCATCATTATCCTGAATTTGTAACGTTTTAAGTTTGTAATGACTGTTTCCATTTACCTACCGTGACTATAAAGCCTGTGTACAAAACATCATACAATAAACAATGAACTCCTGTTAATTACATTTTTGTTCTCATAAATTTTCATGTTTTTGTATTCATGAAACACAAAATTCATGAAATAGTCTTGCGACCCTAATAATTTTCACTGCATTATCCTTATTAGGTACTAAGCTCTTAATCTTTCCAAACAATTTATTCGTTGGAAATCGGACTTCATTAATACCTAAATCCTAATCAGGCTATCTTTGCCGATAATGTATTTGGGACGCTACCGGTCGTTAATCCTCGTTACGACCCCAACAAACGGCTGCCACTACCCCGACGTAGATATCTACAGACTTTGTTATAGATTGGCAGTACTCATCAGCGCACGATGATGCCCGCCGTCTCTTCTGCCATTGGCATAGCTAGCGGCACACTGATTTCTCTCTCCTTTGTTCATTCGAAATTTGAATTTAAGCTACAAAATCTTGTATTGTTTTTATAAAAAGTGGGATACGAAAAGAGTTTAAGTCGAATAGCTTTTGAAATCTAACTAACAATGGAGAAGTTATTTTCATTCAAAGTAGACGTCACAATATGTTATAAAACCTAACTTCACGTCTGTAATCCCCGAAGAGGTAGGCAGAGGAGTGTAGTACACATCCATGATTCACTAATTACGTTTACGTACAACAAATGGTTGGTGGGTCTAGTGAATAATTAAATTTAAATAAAAAATATGTAATAAGGTATTGTATCAATTTATGTATTGTATCAAATTTGACTGCCTCGTTGGTCGAGTGATTGCAAGCGCGACTACAGATCGAGAGGACCTGGGTTCAAATCCTGAGTCGGGTGTTATTAGATTTTTAAATATTTAATTTCTAGTAGTGATCCGGAGTCTGGAATCGTGCTCGGTGTATGGCAACAGGCTCTCTACCTATTCCATGGGACCTAAACGTAACTGGTGTAACGTGGGAGTGTACTACAATCCTCTGCCTACCCCTTCGGGGATTACAGACGTAATGTTACGTATTGTGTCAATAAGTTTCGAAAGGAGAACAACAAAATGTATACATTAGTACACCTCGTACAGACGTGCTGGGAAATTAATTTAATTAATTACAGAGTACTAAAAAGTGTTCTCTACTGCTGGTTACTAATTACATTTAAACGGTGGTACGTAATGGCAGCCCCAGACTGCTTGATTGAAGTGCTACCGGTCTCTCAAACGCAGTCGCGCCGGGGTGCCGTGTCGGTGCATTAAGCATATCATAATTATACAACCATTGTAATATGTTATATAGTAAATGGTCTAACCGAAGTTGATACCTGAAACCTTTTTTAAAACTTGCCATACTCATAGCGTAACTTTATTGTTTAATGTCTCATGCGTTAGTCATTAATTTTATAAACATTAAGTTATCCAGATGGATTGAATTCAATATTTACTTCTTAAAATAATGTAGTGTAAAACTGGTTGCTTAAATACATTTTTAAATATATATTCAATATTTTGTATCGGACTGTGTGAAACGTCAAAATATTTTATTTTGTTTCTTTTGTCACAATATTTTCTGTGGTTCTTTTGTGGTGTGTCTGGAATAAATAGCTGTTTAACGCTGAGGCAGCCCGTTATTTACATTTATTGTCTCTCATCTGGTGTAAATAATAAAGAGTTATCTGTCTACGTGTCTTCAAAGATACGCATGTAGTTTTTGAAACCTTATATTTAGTCAAAAATATATCTTCGCCTTTATACTCCCCCTGAGTGCAGTACGTAAACTTCTCTGTATTCTTTTTAGAAATGTTACACCTTACATTATATAACGTGACTTTTATACGCAAATGAAGACAAGACAAATGGAGTATGTGCCAATATGAATCCATTCCCACCTCTCAAAATTACTTTTTTGTGAACCTAAAATATTCTTAGTATACTAAAGACAGGGAGAAAGCCTGGCTGGATTCAATGAATGCCAGCCCTTTGTATCATTTAAATAATCTTTTGTTGTGTAATGAGCTTTTGTGTCTAGCTTTTTTAATCTAAGTTAAATCAGGCACTGAATTGAATTTCGAATCTTACTGAACATTGTCACGGATATAATAGAACACAGTTAAAAATTTTAGAAGCCGACTTTTTGAAAACGCTTTTCGGTTGTTCTTGGTTCTTTCAGTATGTTTATGTAGATTACTATGACTAGTTGTCTTAGGCATATTTTTATAAATGTATGTACGATATAGTACAAATACTAAGTCGAAACTCAGTCGTAACTAGCTCATAATTTGCTTTTGAGTACTAAATTTAAAAGTCTCGTTTATCTGCGTTAGGAGCATAATTAAGCCCAACGGTAGCACTTTTACTATTAACAGCTACAAACAAAATCACCACACGTTTATTCATGGTCCTTATAGCAAACATTTCTTCAGGTAAACAACCATGTAGCGTACAAGCCTAGACCTCGACTAACGAATTAGTTGAAACATAATTGCGTAGAAGCAAAATGTACGATTAAAGTGCTCCGCCACAGCCGGTTACGCATAGGCGCTCCCGATTACCGAGTGGCGTGTTCACGCATTAAATAGTTTAGTGATTTGGTGTAACCATAATAACATGAGCGCGTCACGTACTCTTAGATACTGTTTGCCGATTATTGCTGGATTATCTAGTTGATTATTCATCAGTTTATGCTGTCTTGTGTTTAAATTTACAAAGAGAAATTATGTTATTGTTATTATTATGATTATTATATTATCACGTCAGGTCCAATACGCTGTAGGTAACAGCAGCAGGTAGGTAGCACCAAGTGCTAAACAACTGAATGCATATTAATAAAAAGTATTTATTCTTATTAAGGCTCTTTCCACTATAAGGGTTGAGTTTGCAATCCTGATGGTAAATGTGGGCGATAAGGGGTTTTGATTAATGATTACTTATCAAGTTACCCGATAGTCTCATATAATGTATATATATACATATAATGAATAACCTGTTTTCTAGTGACTTTTGTAATTTCGTAATCTTCCAATCAACACAGGCCAGTTATCCTCCTTTTCAAAGAGTGAGGTCTTACAAATGGAATGATTGGCTCTAAAGTGTTTATAGTGTTGTATCTATTAAAAGTTAAGGGTAACTTTAATATTTTGAGTATATGTGTCGATTTATTTGAAAGTAGACTATACGAATGAAATTCATTGGAATCACATTTCGTGGGAATTCGTTCAAAAACCTACGCCTAAGCGAACTAGGCGTGATAATATATATCCGATATCAAGTTAACTGCATGTTTATTTTTATTTAAGAAATCACTGAGGATTTATTTCGAAGAGAGAGAGCCAGCGAATGGAATTACACCATCTAATTATTACCCCCACTTATTTATCTATCCTTTGTTATTACCCCCTACCTATTTATCCATCCTTATCTATCATCTGACCTCCTTATCTCTGGAATTGGGGCAGGATAATCACATCAGCAGAATTAATCGGGCTACCGTCTTTCGCAAACAAGAATCTGTTATGTTTAGATTTCAACGAAAATGTATTAGTTACAAAGCTTAATGTAACTTTTCTAAAAACTGTTAGTTATTATTTGTATAGTGGGCCATCAACGTATTTGACATTCTTTAGTAACGTTATACTCACTAAGATCTTCACAAATCCGCGCTGGAACAGCGTGGTAATATATCGTCCGCACCTCCTGCAATTTCGAGTGACCTGTACCCAGCAGTGAAAGGCCCAAAAAATAGCAATCTACTACAATATTAGTACATATTTTCTAATCAATCTATCAATTTCCAGAGTAGTAATTATTGCGCTAAGCGAAGGAAACGATGGTATTCTAAATATGCATCAAAATTTAAAAAAAGGTAAAGAAAATAATTACAGGGAATTTTCAAAATGCTACTTTGTTTCAGTATCCAAATGGAACGGCGAGTGGCTGAACATCACCAGCGTGGAACGAGCGACGTCGGGGGCTTACCTATGTATAGCATCGAACGGTGTGCCGCCGTCCGTGAGCAAGAGGATTCAGGTCAATGTCATGTGTGAGTGACAGTGTTAACATTTATTATGTTTAAGAAGTAAGGAATACTGGGAATACATTATTACTTTTCAATTGGTTAATGAATGAACGAACAACCTGATAAACAAATAGTTAAATAAACAAATGAAGTAATTGCCATCTTTAGCTGACTTTCTGCTGCCACAACAGTCCAACAGAACAATTACTGATTATTGCATCCCACAGGTATATAGAGATCTGAATTAACTATCAGGTAGGAATGCAGTTCAACTTGAGTTAGGTGACAGTTTCATTATTGGTTCTAACAATCAAGATGAATTGAGATTAGGTTGACATGTACATCTAAATTAAAGTACAGAAATTCTGCTATACTTATTTATACACACAGGGTAAATGCGTTATCGTTCCCGCAAACACACGTACAATTTTAGTGTGTTCCGTTATACCACCGATACTCGTAAATATCGGCTGCAGGCTTCAAATTAACGTCATGCGACAATTGAATGGAGTTCCAATTAAATTATTAGTACACTCCACGTGATTCGGGGTGAATTTCGGGGGCAATTTTAAATTACACTTCACGGTCGGACTCGATCGAATTTGACCATTGTCCTCAATTAATGCAATTAAAATTAAGCAATCGAGTATACATTTCGGAATATATTAATTATTAAAAAATATAATTTCTTAATAGTTCAAGTGGTTTTAAGTGATGAGTGGGTCTTAGATATAACCTATTAGGCGTAGGCATGTTAAGAAAGACTTGTTGGCGTAGAAGCGCCAAGTTGGCACTTAAGTGTGTGAATTAAGCATCTCAACGAGACATAATTAGGGTTAATGTAAATGTTACAATTTTATTATACGATTTTAATATTATTATTTTTTTATAAATAAAAACAATACATACTGAGTACCAAACAATCAGAAGTATGCAGCAAATAATATACATATATATATCTAATAATTATAGAAAAAATATTCTTTCTCGTAAATTATATTGAAATTACGTTAAACGCTTTAACAGTAAATTATTGAAAATACGAAATATGTGTATGTATATTCCGTATTTTCGATATTTTACCAAGAACATACATAATTCCAAGAGAGAAAACGTATAGCAATTTCAACGATATAGCTACCTACTAGAAATCTTTTAAGAAAACTTTATACCCAAGATCCGTTTCAAAATACGATTCGGTTACTAACGGCTCTTAGCTGCAACTGAAATAAATTTGAAATTCAATTTCGCGTAAGTTATCTGAATAAGTTCCAATATTGATGTCGGAAATTTCCGATTGCGTGTGGAATGTCAATTATAAATCTGTTCCCGTGTAATGCATTACCTCTGGAACGGAGACTGCTTTGATCCTGCTGATATATGACTCGTGATATTGAAGTATCCTATAAAGAAAATGCGGAGAGTTGGAATGCGATACGTTATTCTGATTACGAATTTTATTAAGATATTCTTTTTACCCTATTATTGGTAAAATGCCGGAACTTATAATTTATTAAACTACAATAGATATTTTATGAAAATAGCGAAATCTACCATGATTATATACATATATTATAATAATGATTATGATCATAAATTAATATGAACATAACTCAATAATGTTCATATCAGACAATTAATTAAATTATAATACTATATTATATTAATCAAATTCGAAACATTAATTTGCGTTAATATAATTTAGTTCAAGGACAGTGACGACTTACCATTAGGCGTCAATATACATTCCGAGTAATTAGGATGCAACGTAGAAGAGCACTACATTATGCTTATAATATATAATAATATAAAGTCATTGTGTCACTGCCATCCAAATAAATTTCATTTGATTCAAACCAATTCTCTGATTACCAGTTGCGCCGTCAGTATGGGCTGGTCGAGTGGCGATTCGCGCACTCTCGGGCACCACGGTTACACTGCAATGTACTGCTGAGGCCTACCCTTCTCCACAGTTCTACTGGATCCTGAATGGAGAACAACGTCTTATTAATGGTAAGTTTCATTATTTAAATTGCTTTTTCTCCACATTTATATTTAATAAGACAAACATATTTTAAATTGAAATTGTGATCAACAGAAAATTCCCCAACTTGGAAATAGAATTCGTATTCAATAAACATCAAAGCGGCCTTCGGAGCGCTGTGAAAAATAATAACTCAAAAAATAAATTCCTTGGCATTCGGCCACTGAAACCTTCATTAGTAAAAGAACTTCATTCGCCCTTCCAACCTTTTGGAGGTAAAAAAGGCGAATGTCAAAAACTTGACAGGAGGAGTTAAAGTCCGGAGATATTAGTCGAGAACGGAATCCGGGGCTAATTCGCATTTCATTGGCCCTTGGGAGTGCAATTCATTTTTCATTCATTCACTCATTAACGTCGTGTCTAGATCCTGTTGGCAGTTCGCCAACGTGTCCACGGTTGCAGCTTTTGTTATATCGATGATTGATGTGGATGAAGCCAGCCAAGTTGTTATTTTGTCTTTAAGCTGCCTAATGGTATATTTGAAGCCGCAGCCGTAAATCAAGCATTGCGTCATGCGTCTTTCGCGATTCGCTTCGCGTTCGAAATTTGAATATGTTGCCCTCAGAAAAAACTTCTAACTCAAAACTTGTCTAATGTAAGTATGAGGAAAGAAAAGTAGTGTTAGTCGTTCCTGATCAAGAACTTGATAATACAACACAAACAGAACAATTTGTATATCGTCGTGTTATGGCATAAGAAATTCTGTCTTTTTTCCTGTATATTTTCATTTTTTACTACTAATATAAAGCGATATTTTATTACAACTACAATACTGTACAACTATTATACAACAAATGTTATACTTCCTTTCTAACGGTACATATCAAGCTAGCAAAGTGCTTTATCATCATCATCAGCCTATGTCAGTTCAATGCTGGACATAGGCCTCCCCCAATGAGCGCCATCCCGCTTTAGTACTTTATTCCTGACTAAAATTGTATTAAAAGAAAGTTGCTCAAGAGCTATAAAAGTAATTTTACCTACAAATAATCAATTGTCTCATTATTATTTTTTACGCCCAGCCGAGCGAACGAATACCGAGTATTAAAATAAAACTGATGTCTTGTGACAAAAAAATATTTTTATACATTTCTTTTAATTTCGAACAGAAATCACAATTGCCTTCGTATAAAATATTTGTTACTAAAAACGCTTTCAACCTGAAACCAGAAGTAAAGCAAAGCCATAATGCCTAAAAAACAATCACGTTTCTCATTTATTCAGAACAATATTAGAATATTCAGCAGCTGCCCACTCAAGGCTTATATACCGTCAAGAGCAGTGATTGACCTTGTGACGTCACCGCTATAGCCACTGTTGCCAAAATCTGATGTCGTATACGGGATACTTGAAGAAGTCGCTGAATAATTTGGTCATCCGAGCAGAAACATTAAATTTCCATAGAGATGTATACTTTTATGCTTTTACATAAAAAATAAATATATACGTAGTATAAAGCCTTTTGGATTACGTAAAATAAATTTAGCTAAAATTATAATATTGTAGGTATAGACCATAATAAATACAGACACGGCTACAGAGTCATATAGAAAAAAATACTTGTGTTTAAATTTAAATAAAAACACTTTTATTTTTACGTTGTAAGTATTTTTTTGTATTCTTATGGCTTATGGCTTTGACTGCCTCGTTGGTCGAGTGCTTGCAAGCGCGACTGCCGATCGGGAGGTCCTGGGTTCAAATCCCGGCTCGGGTACTATTGGAATTTTCTAATTTAGAATTTCTAGTAGTGACTCGAAGTTTAAAGCAATGCCCGGTGTATGGCTATAGACTCACCACCTACTCCATGGGACTTAAACGTAACTGGTCAAACGCGGGGGTGTAGTACACCCCTCTGCCTACCTTTTTGGGGATTACAGGCGTGATATTACGCTTATGGCTCATGATTTATTCTTATGAATTATGACTGCTTTATTCAATATTCCGATTTCAATTTCAAATCAAATTCAATTTTTTGTGAATTTTAAATGTCATATACATAATTATATACATATTATACGCATATTTTTAAAAATCAGGGTGAAACGTACACTAGATGGAATACAATAAACATCTTAACCATTGTTTTAATTATAACAGATTAATCTTCATATTACACTATTGAAACATTACACTATTGTTCCCACGTGCACCCCTTTTCACAAAAGCCTACTTAACATTAGCGAAGCAATCTGCTAATTTTCATTAACAGCGCTTAGCACCTCATTAGTATCTACGAAGGAACCGTTGTGGTACGGTTGTACTACGTATTACACGCTATGTACTATAGTACAAAGACGAAGGTTCCATACACCAGAAACCTTAGTCCAGCCACGCAACACATACAGATACATGGACGAGACAAACGAGCCCGTATTCTAGACATGCGATAGCTTTATTGTTATGTTTGTTGTTCATTTTGGTTAAGCCATTCTATAATTTAGTATTACTAATATACTTTTACTATATTTCCAAAGAAAGGAATGTTTAGTTGAATGTTTTAAACATTAAACTTTAAAGTTTCAACTAAATATTTCTTTTATGTTAAATTTATACTTAAACTAGCGGACCCGGCAGACATCGTCCTGCCCGGAAAAACAGTTTACAGTAAATATGTTAATTTCTAGTAGCG
>DWME01006986.1:0-13058 GCA_018244795.1 Parelbella ahira ahira
GGCCCAATTGAATATATACATATATTTATAGACCTAACATGCTCCTTCTACTATTCATAGTTCTGGACATAAGCGCATGCCACTTTCCCAGACCTCTGATACAGATGAGACAGCAAATGATAAATTTAACTTTATGTATTTCGTCCACAAATAATAAATTTAATTTAAAAAAAAATACTTATTTTTTATTAAATTGTTTATGAAGTTTGTAATTTTTTTTTATTTATGCCTATAATATTTCAACATATCTATTGCAACGTTGAACACACACACGCGTATGTGCTCACGTTGTTTGCTAGATGTGGACATACGATACGATATGTCGAGCATCACACGACAAATGGGTCACCGCATCAAAATGTCACGTCAACAATATAAACACATAATAGGTGAAAGATAATAATACTGACACTCTTATCTCTGTTCAATTTACTTTGAGGATCTGTTTCCATGATCAAGTTTTTAACGAGAGTCTTTTATCACTACTAAAATCATTTAAAAATCATCAACATAGCACCAGCCTATATTATTCCAAATGTAGTACGGTCTATATTTTCCGTCAAAGAGTGCCACAACATTCGATTCTCCGCATGACTGGTCTCTTCGGTTAATGTTTCAATATAGATCAAATATTATTACGACTAATTTTGGTTCCTCTTTAGGAAGTGCCCGCAGCTATAACGTGATGACAGATTGGAAAATAAACTCAACGTAAAGTAACATCGATTCCGCTGAACAAATAACTATATTAAAGTTTGTCGTAGCCGTTAAAGCGGTTTAAACATTTCTGGCAACAATTTCACCACTAATTTAGTGGTCGAACAAAATTGATCAGTGCAGCCCATGAACTAAATTTTACTAGATATCCTATGTGCGAAAATATAAATGAACGTCGCGGAACATAACGGAATCTATGATGGCTTTGAAGCGGTGATACGTGAAAACAATAAGTAAAGTTAAACAACGGTGCGATCGATGCGCGCCAACTCAATAACCGCTGGTTACTGCGTCGGAAACTGTCAGTCTGTTAAAGTAGCAGTTCTAAATAAATCTTATTATGCAACACATATAGTACCTGTGTATTCTTTGTGCTGTCCATGGAAATTCACAAATATCCATTATTCCTTTTTGTGCAACCTCTCAATGGATAAACACAAAGAGCTTATTCTTATATGAACAACTTATCAAGAAACTCCAAGAAAATCCAATAGAATGTCAACTTTTATTAAATTTTGTTTTAGCTTTCGTATCTCTGATTACATTTCATTAGGGCGGAAAAGCCGTACGCGTTTTACTTTAATGGTTTCCGTTTCGGCCAATTACGTAAATTAAAAATAGCTTATAAGGGAAATAATTTTAATTTTTACTTTTATTAACGGAGGAGAATTAAGGCTCTTCATTTACAAGACTTGATGGTGTTATTAACCACGATAAAGATGGTTGATACTTGGTGTTAATGTTAAATTATTACATGAAGTTAAGTTAATTATCATTACTATGATTCCATCAAGCTTCACACATTAGATAAACGATTAGATATGTACATAAAACTTAGATACATGTTATATATTAGAAATGTAAAATTTAGTATTAGCAGGTATTAAAAACGAATTTCGCAAATTCTACGTCCGCGTGGTTAATATTATAACACAGTCAACAATCTCTATCATTGACGAGCTTAAAGTTGCTTTCTTCGCTCTTTTCAATTCGTCTACGAACATCGTTTGCCTGCTTTCGTTTTGTAGTTCTCCACGAATCTCATAATCCTAAAAACATAGTATGCCGGCTACCACACCCATTCTATGGCTAGTTTTAATAAAAGAAGTGATCAACTCTAAAACACAGTAATATGGCTTCCAAGTAGTGAAGAGCAGAAGTTTCTGGAAAGTACTGATATAAGAAACGGTCGTAAACATATTAGAATATTTTAATACTGTAAATGATTTGAAATTATATTTTAAATCTGGTTATATTCGCGAAATTACATAATGTTAATTTAAGCAGATTTTTTATGCTATCTGTGGTACTACTCTGTTGGCGTTAATGCCTGAACAACTTTTCAAATATTACTAAATTCCTTGAATTGTAAACAATGGAAGATAAAATAGACTTGCAAGTTCATTAATCATTAATTGTACGATGTACATCGACTTGACAGTATTTAGTATAATACTTTCAACTCTTCACATCAATGAAAAACATAGCCGGTAAAGTCTTACTACTTAGAAACTTAGCAATTAAGTCATTGCAAATTAATGTCACCCTAGGATTATATCTACGAAAAATTTATGAAACGAAACGACCTTGGCCCGAGAGACAGGCAATGTCATGAAAATAAAAGTTCAATTAAGAACTTTTGCTTTGGGTTCATTTGCAATATCACGTGATAATTAATATGATCCATTTTAATCACATCGCTAGCAGATCTCCATATGGCGTAGGCTGCCAAGATGTGACTAAATGTCCTGGCCGTCGGAGAATGTCAGCGTAAGCGGTGTGAAAATTCATGTCGGCGATATCCAAAACCACATGTGGTTATGGGCAAAAACGCCTCAGAGAAAGCCTACGACCAGCAGGCTGATGATGATGATTTTAATCAAATCGTCATCACCATTAACCTTTTTATCGTTCTAATCTCCGAATGAGAAGAGTTGAGGCAACAGCCTGGCAGGCGGGACAAATGCGAATTGAATAGATATATCGCATTAAAATCTCTCTGTTACGCAATAAGTAAAACAATGTTCGTGTAAGACTGCGTTACGCCGTTACTACAAGCCGTTAACAAATTGGCACATGTCCAGCGTGTTTGTAAACTTTCCAGCATGCTTCTATATTTAATACCGTTAGATGAAACATTGCATTACCATTTTCCTACTTATGACGTTCGCATTTTAATGTAGTTACACGCTATAAGTACGCACAGCGGAAATATCGGCAGTCATATTTAGAAGTAATAGGACGAAAACTAGAATTGTTACGTTGAAAATGTTTTAATTGAAAATAGAAGATCCTAAGTTCCTAACACAAGACTTTTAATCAGTAGGAAATACCTACATCAGAGTTTAATACTGCAGTGGTAAAAGATTAATCACTTATTAATTAAATTATTACAATGCGTAGTGATGACATCTCAAGTTCTAAATGAGTAATTATATCAGAACTACGTCATTAGCAAGGAACGTACCAAGGTCACCTTAAATGCTAATAAAAGACGTAACCCTACAGACTTTAGCTGTAATATTTTTTAAACGGAAACATCTAGAAGCACCTTATATCTTATAATACAAAAGCTTTCCGATTCCCAGCTAAAATTGTACAAAGCAAATAATGTTGTACAAATGCAAATACATAGGTATAATGACCGCCAAAATATAATATCTTCATCAGACTTCAAACGCCGAATGTATATCTAATATAATATACATAAACTTACATTATTACCGACGAAACTCGAACAAAAAGTAATGATTAATGAAATATGGTGTTATATGGCGTTTTAAATGTAGACTCGAGTGGTTGGGGGCCATTAAAAGTTAATGATACTTAGCCAGTATCCGCTTTATCGTCTGTTTAGCTTCTCACGATGCGATGAAAGCTTTATTATAATACTTAAATTGCTTGTTTAGATTTTCAAATGTTTTTGCCGAAAGAACAGACTTTAGTTATACAATTCCGTAATTAAACCAATTTATAGTTAGGTATTACTTAGTCTAAACAGAACAACCTCAGTGTTAAAAACTTATTTATACTTCTATTTTCTGATGAGAATTATCGTCCAAAGTCATTACACTACATTAAACATATGCAAGAACGTATCATTAAAACGAGAAACTTAAAAACATACATACATATTTGATCGGTACCTACATGTAAAAGTGGCCAGCTTACTCGTATATTGTAACAGAATACCTACATCGGACATTTAGTAAGTATCTAATATTTTTGGATAATATTTTTTGGATGTCAAATGTTTATTTCTCGAAGTATTTTAGCTTTTTGTTAGTTCTCACCTCAAATAGGTACATAAATATTATTTAGAATTGTGTAAAAACAATTTAATTTCTCTTTTTCATTGAAAATATACGTCTATAGTGTGATGGTAATTACTAAGACGACGTGCCCTACCATTATCCCAATCAATCTAAACGACTAATAAAAATCAATTTAAAGGCAATACTTTCAACCTTGAAGTTGCTTTAGATTCGATAAAGCCAATGTGGGCAGAGGTCCCATCACGTCCCACCACTAAGCTAGCCAGACAAAGCCGAATTCAGTAATAAATCATTTAATCAGCCTTTGTTCGGTCTCAGGCACAATTGTGAGAGAGCGCCGGACCGGAACAGTGATGTACTTAGTAATAATAGATAGACCTCAAGTTCAATATTGTTATCTTCACTGCTAAAAGATATTGTCCTTAACACCAGCACTCGAAAATGTCAAGTTAGTCATTAAATCCTTGGATAATCATTAGTGCTAATTGGCTGGATGAAAATATGACCTGAATGCAAGACTGTGAAGGTACCTGACCTTTAGGTACCTGACGTATGGTGAGGATGGAAACTCGCAATGCCCATACTTAGTATTTACTGCCTTTCCCGTGCATTCTCGATAGAGAAAAGATAGTTTTAAGTGTAGCTTTCTCAAACTACAGTGAAACTTAGATATAGTATAGGTTATGTAGAAATCGTTAAAGCTTCTGTATTTTTAGTACCATTTTCTACACCGTGCCTAATTTATTCTAACAGTTTAATGAAGTGCAGTCAATTTACGTACAAATATGTAGAGCACGTGTAATTTTACAAATGTAACAATTAGTTGAATAACGCAAAAAGGATGTAATGTATGTATGTCATGTCCTATACTGAAAATAGGTATTTCATTTTCCCTAACAGGAAATAAACATTCAATATAGATGAAATGAATTTTTTGATTATATGGAAATCCGGTTCATACAATTATAAAAAATAGTTAAAGTCGATTTTCAGTGTTGAAAACAGCACAAAGTTGTTTAAAGGAACAATGCGATCACGTAAGCATCTGTGCAAACAAATAACGGTAAACAATTCCGACTGAACGTTGTTGAAGATTTTGTGAATTAAGTCAGAAATATTTTTTAAAACCTAAAGTTTTTCGAATTGCCAAATATGCTATTTGTGTCAAATGCCTTGTCTCGGTTTGACCTGTTTATTTTGTATAAGACAGGTTTTCGACAATGTGTACTGTCTCGCTGTGCTCTCAGACATGTGGGCTCGTGTCCTTACATACTAAAAAGTTAATCGATGCTCTAAATAGAGTAGGACACAGGAATCAATTACATTCATTGCCAGTACATACTTGTATCAGACATTCCTTCATTTCATCAATAGTATTCTAATAGTTCTATATCAATTGCTTTTAAATGCTTTGTTTTGCTGAACGTAAAACGGACCCTCTACTGTTGTGCTATATGAAAATAACTAAGGAAGGCAATACATTACTAGCCAAAAAAATGTAGGGAAACAGATCAAGTATCACGGATATTAATGGTAGAACATTGTCGACATACAAACTACAAAGTAAACCTTCATTTTAATAACTTTAAATTGATAATGTTTAATGCAGTTATTATTAGTAGCAATATTACCGTGGCAGTTTTCCACTAAGTTATGATTTATTATGAAATATAGGAAATATATTATCGATGCACATGTGTTATATCGCAGTGTGACAAGGTATGTATATAAAAAAATGTGCCATTGATACAAAGCAGCTTAGAATAAAAAATACTGTCGTACAGACCCCAGGAAACAGCCCACACAAATACAGAAAAATTCCTACACGTACCTATTTAAATGCATATATATTACTAGGAACCAGGCTGGAGCTGCGCTTATATTATATCAATCATGTTAGTATGTTTGTAACATAATTATTGACATTTAAAGCAACAGCTTGAGTTGATCACAACAAGAGTAGTTTGAGAATCGTCTGTTTAAGATTTGGTGACACCTTTACCTTTTTTTTCTCTCATGCGCAAAGGTGAGGTATTCCCTATTACCCAGGCTGGTATCCAAAGATTTCCCCGTGTTAAGTAGGTATTTTAAAAATGTTGCCACTTATTTCTATCCCATCAGGTGAGGAAATTAAATTTCACATTGTTATTTTAAAATAAATAAAATAGAAAGTCAAATCGAACATTATTTCGTGACAGTTTTCATATACCGCAACTATTAAAGATGGCTTAAAAGTGCTAATAGAATAAAACGTAAATGTTTACGATTTAGTCATATCCATATTGAGCTGAAACCAGCTCGAACCTCGTTCTATTAATAAATTATAAAATGGAAAGAAAGAGTAAAAACGAACAGTACCTAAAACTATATATTTGAACGTTTATACATAAGAGCATGAGTAACAAAATCGAACAGAAAATAAAATTAAAACTATTGCATATGTTGTCACAGAACAACATCGGTATGGTATCGGTGATTTATGCAAATAATATAGAAGACCCTGCATACCTTAGAATTCTCATTGATAGTCTGTAAAGCCTGAGAAGTAGGCAATTCACATTTAGCTAATGAGGCAAACCGTAGCTTTAACCCTTCTTATTCTCAGAAAAGTCCCGCGTACAAAAGTGAAACGATGAAATGTTTGATGATGATGACGGCGTAGATAGAATTTCATTCAATGGCACTGTCGATACCATTCACCACATCTTATATTATCTGTTGCGTAATGTGGTTCGCGGAACGAACTCGGCTCATCAGTTTTTTGTTTACATCAAACTGGTCTGTGTTAAGAATGAAACCGGTTCCGTGCGATAGCGCCTGCGACACGTCGCTTTTTGCCCAATTCACTCACCCGCATTATAAGTCAAAAATTATCACTTCCCATTATAAAATATATCTTTTAAATCTCTAAGATCCTAATACAAATGATAATATAGCCCAAATGGTCCCTTTGTAAAAGTGTTTTGAATAAAAATAATATTTATCACTTTTAATAATAATCCTGATTATTGTATGTTTCATGTCAAGGAGGTTCACACTAATGTCAAGTTTGCACTTTCAGTCGCATAAATAAGTAACTATATGAACCCAAATTAATCTACATACTGTAGCAAACATACAAGTTTCCTGTATGTTTCATTTTTACATTTCAAGTGCCGCGCAGCATCTTAATGGATTAATTTTCATTCCATGCTTGTACGATTTGTTTATTTTTCTCGTCTTCCTGACTTATGTATGCTCGGAATCAAAATTAACCCGACGCTTGACCGAATTTTATGATCGATCCTGATTACAGTAACGCTTCTTTGTGTACATTACGCTCAAATATTTATTGCCCTTTCACATTTCGGCACGCTGTTTGTTTATGTTGCATTACGCAGAAGTCGTAAACCGCAATATTTGGACTCCTCGTAACTCTTGGCATTCTATTTTAATTCCATCTAAATAGAAATCATCATCTAAATAATATTGTGTAGTAACGAATTATTACTAGTGGTGATTTATATATAAATATGGAGTATTTTCTCTTCACGTCATTTAGCCGTCATCGCTTAGGTTAATTGAGCATAATAATCGCGGCAGGCTGTAATAGGACCTTGGCCGAGGTCCGACTCGTTATCTAACATCTTATAATTACACGCTTCATACACAACGACTCGTCGTTGAACATCTGAGTAAATTCCATTTATCTATACGACGAGTCCGTATATAGAAATCCGACGCCTTTGGCTAGATCGTAGTGGCCATTATACGTTAATGATGTTTGCCTCTACCTAACTATGTATTCCACGAAAATATTTTGCAGCTAATAATAAAATGTGGTAATTAATTATTTAATTAGGATTGAAACCAAGGCAAAATCACTAAAGATTCATATTATCTCACGTTCTGAAAAACTTTTAATTATTCTATTAGTTGGTCGATGATAATGATGACACTAATGGTTGATAGCGTCTACTAGTCATACATATTTATATAGTGTTCATTAATTCGTAAATGAATGGACGTAAAAACTTCTTAGTTTATAATGTCTTTATCGTTACGACGTTTCGCGTGCCATTTCTATTTCTATGTCGAATTGACCTTGCGCGTGATGTAAATAAGCCAAAACATTTACTCACCGTGTCTTCGAGTGTTATTAACTCATTGAAAAACTTCGTATTCGTTATCTTCTGATTCAAGGAATTCACGGTGGCTGACATCGCAATCATATTGGCGCTCAGTTGCTCCACGTCCTGCCGCAGACGTGCGATCTGCATCTCCCGAACAATTGTGAGGACCAGCAGCCAGACGGTCAAGGCTCCGAGCGACACGCCGAAAATCACACAATTTCTCCTACGTTTCGCGCTCTTCTCCATCATACCATCCCTATATTGTCTCTCAAAGTCCCCGCTAACTAAATTCGTGGAAAGGTCCTTCACTTCTTTCTTGGTCGGAGTAAACATGGTGTGGCCCTCGGGTATTAGCGCGCTGTTTTCGGCCATCACACAAGGGAGTTCCGTCACTGCACTCGCGATCTATCACCCGATAGCTAACTAAGTTGCCAATTAAATGTTATCGGCCCATTACTCGTTCTCGGAAAGCCGGTCGGCGAGCCGGCGACAGATATCGTAATTGAAGTAACTATACACGTGCGGTGAAGCGTTCGGCAAACAGGGATACACGCGTGACCGTCGAGGCGCGCTAGAGCCGAGTGGGAAGCGAGGCGACCGCGAGCATGCGCACGCGCACTGCTTGATCTCGCCGCTCGCGATCCTTCTGTCGCAGCGCTGTCTAGTCCTGTCCAAATACAACATTTTTGGAATCTACCGTTTGTTCACTTCTCTAACATTTCTAGATGTAATAAACATCGTTTATCATTTTAAAACTGTTACCTGATATTATGATAATAATAATATTGTAGGTACTATAGATCATTAATATTTTTTATGTATTAATTTTACCTTATACAGAATAGAATTTAATTCGTTATTGCCTTAAGTAAAAAGATATATTTAGATTTATGACGTCAAGATATAAAGGGCAAGCCTGAGTATAATTGAAAAGAAGGCCGTAACAAAGAATATTAATATACAAATATAATAAACTGGGTGATGAATGTAGAAATAGTAGAGCTAAATCTGAGCTTAAAATAGACGGTCTAATATCTACACAATACAGAAAAGCCAAAGCTCGCGCAATTGGAACTCTACCCACCCACGCCATCGCTTTCATGATTCAGTCGAGATCTATACCTTCTTGACGTAAATGCAGTAAAGACAAAGGTCACCCACGTAAAATTTTCCGTCGAAACGAGACTATTGTACAAATATAAGAATAACGAAAAATATGACCTATCGAGCTATGTCTATTTTTAGGAAAACAGGTTACAATAAAATATTTGTAACTTGGATAACTGCATTTTGCGCAACACTTATATATCAGAATTTATTATTATTGCCATCACCACGCCAGGATCCTTACGGGGTAGGAAAAGGGGAAAGTGCCTAATATATTTACCCGTACATGCCTGACGTACTAGAGTTTAACAAGGTTTAACAGTTTAACAACTAGGTTTCGTAAAAACTTCATACTGAATGTATTACAGTGTTATCATTGTATATTACGACGCTAAAAGAGTCGAAATATTCAACAAATGATAATAATTAGGCTGGCAATGTCGAGATTATTCTACTTAATAGTTTATTATGAAACTCGTTACATCGTGTTCGTAAGTTGTGCTCACAAAATTAATGTAATATACACTAACGTAATTAAACACATGTTGGTTAACACGAAATAACTTTCTCGTGAGCAGTTGCAGAGTGCAGTTACGTTTATACTGTAACAAAGAAATTCCGTGAATTGACACTTGGTGTTATTAACTAATTGATCGTGCTCCACTCGTTTGACTGCCTCGTTAGCCGAGTGGTTGCAAAGCGCGACTGCTACTGATCAAGAGGTCCTGTGTTCGACTCCCGGGTCAAGTAATATTGGATTTTCTAAGACTTTCTAGTAGAAGTTTCTAGTAGTTGAAGGGAGTTTGGATTTGTGCCTGGTACATTTCAATAGATTTACTACCTCTTCCATAAGGGATGGGGGGACGTAAACGTAACAATGAACGGGAAAATACATTGATCTCTCTGCCTACCCCGTCGGGGATTACATGCGTGATGTTACTTTTTGAACTAGTCTTTATTTTTTGTTTTGGTCATTTGCATAAAGACATTTTTAATGGTCACAGTACAAAAACTGCAGCACCCTACTAATCCTTTATTCGAAACCTGATAAGTGTAAATAATAATTATTAAAAAATAATGGTCTCAAATACTATATTTGAAGTCGAGATCAAAACCTGTTTTGCTAGAATTTTTGATATTGAATATACGAACATAGCGCACACAAAGACTAATGACGCATACAACTTAGACCGCTCCAGTGAATTTCTGGTACAAATGGGTCCTTCTCCATAGTTATTTACAGTCAATGCTTTGTGGCCCTTTCAATTGTTCTGTCTTAACAATTACACAACGCTTTCAACTGTGTCAACCAATCCTTTGAGTGGCTTTCCTTAATGGTTTGGTTAGTAGTACAATATTATTTACAAGATGTCACAGTATTTACCATCTTACAACCTTGAACATTAGAATTCCTGATGTTATATATTTTAGAACGGCTATTAAAAATTTGTTATTCATATTTGTATACGTAAATCTACTTAATAAAGCAGGTAGGTATTAAGCATAGTTTTCTATTCATCAACATTTTTGTGTAAGTACAACGGTCATAGAAGTCCCTTTTCAGGGAGGTCGTCATCCTTCATCTGTATTTACCTATAACCAAGACTGCCTATATAGAGCTTTGATGAAATAGTAAAATATATACCTACGTCTTATCATGAGTCATAGTTTTCAAGGACCGTAGCTGACATTGGGGCATGGCGCAAGATGTGCCCATTTTTATTCCTCACTTGTGGACGGCCATGTTGATAACCATATTAAAAAACATAATTCCACGCATTCAGTCCTCACCAATTGAGAGATGAGCCCGTATATTGGAATATCCCTAAAATCCCGTTGATGAAATGGATACGAAGTAAATAATTGGGTTACAACGGTAAATCCAAACTAAAACATTAAATTCCATACGTCTCAAATAAAAATATTCTCAATCTGGCAAGTGAAGGTGAGGTTATAATCGTCTTCGATGAATCAACGACCTCGCATATTTGTTGCTCTTGCAATATTTTAGTAGTCAATAAATAATCGAGTATACGATTATATTAGATATAAATAACACCGAGAGAACGCGAAATATTTTATTCATATTCATTCCAAAATAAATTCCTTAATATATTCAATATTCCAAAATATGTAAATATGGAATATTAAATATTCCAAAATATATTCATTCCAAAATAAATTTCTTAAGAATTTTTGAGATTAACGGTTTCATAACTTTTTAATATTTGGTAAATTAGTTTTTGTCCGTAGTTTTTATTCATTATTACGTTTACGAGATAATCAGCTACTCATATATTTAAACTGTCTCGTTGGTCGAGTGGTTGTAGGCCTGCTACCTATTCCATGAAACGTAAACGTAACTGGTGAAACGTGGGTGTGTACTATAACTCCTCTGCCTACCCCATCGGAGATTATAGGCTTGTTGTTAAGTTCTTTTTTTCATTTTCTATTCTGTCTACAACATATTGTAGTGTACCAGTTTTTCTAAAGGAATTTATATTATCCCTATAGTGTTTTGCCTCTTAGGATTGGCGATATGATAGGACAGTAGAAAGGTAGAGGATGGGAGGGTGGCGGGATAGTTAACGAGATCGAGCCTATTGTAATTATGCACCATTCATCCACACGTACATATGTATGTACATTAAAACGTATTGAAGGAATCACAAAGAACAATATTGAAGGAATCACAAAGAATAATAACCATCTAAGCTCCTTTCAATGCGATGTCTGTAGGTTCTAACAAAGTATTTTGTTGAATTATTTAAGGGAAAAATACAATACAGGAAAAACACACAGTAACACACACACACACCCATATACCTACACACACGCAGGCACGCACGCATGCACGCACGCATGCACGCACGCACGCACGCACGCACGCACGCACGCACGCACGCACGCACGCACGCCCGCATTAAATGGCATTTTAGTTTTATAAACTACTAGGTAGAGGTGTATACTACACTCCTCTGCCTACTCCTTCGAGGATTACAGGCGCGACATAACGTTAATTTTATATAATCACTGGCACTCCTAAACATGGCTTATTAGATATCATTTGTATTCATTATTTAAACATGCTTTAATTCATCGATATCATCAGCAGCCAGTTTCCATTCACTACTGGAAACAGGCCTTTCTAATAGCACGTCATAGAGCTCAATCCTCAATGCTTCACAATTAATTATTGTCAGTCACTTCGCGTATCTATGTATATTATCACTCCACCTAGCTGGGGAGTGTCCCATGCAACGATTGCCAACGCGTGTTCTCCACCGGGACCCTCTCTGGTGTAATCTCCCACTTAACATTCAATATTAATAATTCGTTATTAAAAAACACTATGAGATATGTATAAAAACAGCCTGTTCACCTATAAAGTTCTTTGTTTTTATTCTTCACTTCACTTCAGTCAATATACTGCGCGGTGTTTGCGACGCCTGCTTTGTATTTTTGAGCAATTTGAAACGGAACGCCTCTGAATATTGAATAGCAATAATCATTTGTAAAGGAGTTTTAATCATAATTCCGTTAGGAGCAAGAAATTTATTTACATCAATTTAAGTTAGGCAGTTGATACAGAGCGAGAGAAAAACAGCAAGGAAAGCTTGTATGGTAAACGTTAATAAGATTTTAATTATGTTGTATTAGTAATTCAGTTCACCATCATCATCATCATTAGCCTACTCCAGTCCACTGCTTCACATAGGCCTCTCTAATAGCACGCCACTGAGCTCGATTTTCAGCTCTTCGCATCCAGCCACTTCGCGTATATCGTCACTCCACTTAGCTGGAAAGTGTCCTACGCTACATTTGCCTAGTCGCCGTCTCCTCTCCA
>DWME01006987.1:0-13057 GCA_018244795.1 Parelbella ahira ahira
CCTTGGGTGTAACGTGGATCTATTCTAAGAATTCCCATGCTTCTCTTGCAGTACATTGGTACCGTAGACAGTAAATTAAAAAACCGTACTTTAGTTTTATGTCGCACTGCAAAGTATATCTATTTATCGAATACATCGTGAGTGGCATCCGTTTTGCTCGGAACTGACATAGGTTTAACTGCCGTAACAATTTCGATATAAATATTATTTACGCAACGAGTACTTGTAATCAGTAATAAAAAATTTAATACCTCAATAAATGATTAGTAATAAGGAGTTTAAAAGATCTTAATAAGTTTTTCATTTTAATGGACCTCTTCAATTATATTTTCTTTAAGTACTCTAAGATGTACTCTGAGAGCTGGTATTCGTTACTTATTATGATTATGATTACTCATAAAACTAAATTCGTTTCATCTTTGAAGTCAAACGCCGTTAAAACTGTGAGAAGATACACAATTAAGTTGTAGTTAATTGTCCACAATTTAAACATTTAATGTACTTTAAAGAACAATTAAATCCATAACTGAGCTCAGTATATCTTTCGGGGAATAAAAGGTAAATAGGTAATTTTATTTATGTATTTCCCCCGATTGCGATCGTGATGCTATTTAAACAGTATTTGCATTTAATGGTCGCATAAATTAACCTAACTTTATAGTCCACAATACGATGATGTTTAGATATGTCATCTGGAATATCCGTAATAACATCGCAATCGCTTTGCCATTTGCTAAGGCCTCGCGACATTTAGTTCGTGCATTTAAATCAATGTGTCATAGACCGCATAATGTTTAATTAATTGGTTAGATTCGACTGAGACAATTGTGTGGTGTATTATACGAAACATCGATAAATAAATTAATTTAATATTTTCTTTGACGGCATCTCGTAATATTTTTATTAAATGGTGTTCTGCAAGTATGTCAATAATAGCACGACTGACTATGATTAATTCAATATTATGTACAGTACTGCAATTGGTTATAACGTCTGGCTGCCTTCAGAGAATTTGCAACTCTGATACCAGTGCAGTACATATCTGAATAATTATGTTTGTTTAGAGCATAACATACCTATGCTTTTTAAGTGCTGTTTTACGATAATATTGAGCGTTCTCATCTAAAGCTACGTAGTCACAGATATTTATTATTATTCATACAATAAACTTCTTTTAACTATCATATGAAATTATTGTCATTTCGATATGAAATTAATAAAAAAATCATCGGTGCTGGTCAAAAATAACTTTTTATTTTTCAAACTGTTAGCGAAAATGTAACGTTAAAGTTTTCAAACTAATATTGCTGAATGTTTTAACAATGTTAAACACTAATCAACACAAACTTAAAATGTGGCGAAGAGGTAATATCATCTCTGAGGATGTAGGCACAAAACATCGACATTTCTCATATGGGTTACTACCGTCGGTTCATCGCACCTTTTATTGAGCGACGTTTGTTACTCAGATAAGTTTTGTATTAGCTTTTATAATCCTATCCTTGGCCTATACGCCAGGTATCTGCACGGTAGGCAGTAGGTATGGTTATATCTGCAACTGTTTGAGTGGTCGGGATTCTGAATGTTGCGTGGAAACTGGTTTTTGCAATAATACATTGTTATAATTTTGTAGCAAAATGTACTTATAATATAGTGGTGCATGATCGGTCTGGTGTAAGCTGGTGGCTGATGGGACTCCCTACTTCGCGTGAGATAAGACAATGTCTTATGCCAGCCAGAGACCTCTGTTATTATATAATGCAAAGGTATGTCTAGACGTATTTTCTTCAAAATTCTTCTTTGAAATTATTGAGCCCTAGACTAAAAAAATATCATAAAAAACCTCGTTTAGTATAATTCTACTATATTTAATTACAAGTTTATTACTAAGACATGTAACGTAATGTTCGTAAACGAAAACATTTATGGATTTTATAAAAACGATTTCAGAAATATGTAGAGACTTATATTGAAATGAACCTATAAGATTACCTACATATATTGTTTGCATCTTCGCAGTATATTCCTGTAAAGTAAAAAAATATTTAAAATATCTTCAACACTCAATACATTTAAGCGGAATATTAAAATAAGTTTACTCACCATTCAAGACAAAATTTGTAGATTTCAATTTTATAATTGTTCCCAAGGTACCCAAATTTACATTTACATTTCTTAATACATATACTGTTAAGATGGATTATAACAATGTTATTTTAATATTAACCAAACGTTATTTATTCCACGGAAATATATTGTAACGAGACTTGAAAGTCTCACGACTAGAAATATCAATTTAATATGTCTCAAATGGTATATTTCTCAACAATACGAAGATTTCACGCCATTTTGTAATAATAATGGATTTATCTTTACCTGTCTTTTGTACCTTTTATTATAGCGATAGAACAAAGTTATAGGGACATGTGAGATAAAACGTGTTGTGTTTGTCTCTTTCTATTAGTGTTACTTACGTCGAAACAGATAGCGTTTGAAACGATATGAATACTAAAGAGGTAATAGGTAAGTAAAAAGTCGAGAACTGCGAGATACTGTAAAGTATTGTAATATTTTACCAGCGAACAACTCGCCTGTACTGGTAATATAAGAGTATGTTTAGATAGTACTTTTATTATTAGATATCAAGCAGTTCATCAATGTAGTTATACATTCTTTATGCAATAACGACAACAAAATGCCAAATTGGGACAACATTTTGTTTACTCGTCACCTAACAATACATAGTTTAACAATGTTTGCACTTCATGAAGGTATTTTATAAACTTGTTAAATCACGAATAACCATCGCCATAAAACCTATTGCCATTACTTCGTCTTAAGCGCTAAGTGCTTAAAGATACGTAAAATAAAGTGCCCAAAAAACAATGAAAGTATTTAAAAATTTAAATATATCTAAGCCTAGAACTGTTATTCAATGAACATCGACGCTTATAAAAAGAGGAGCCATCTTAATGAGTTGTGTGAAGATAAAAAACGCCGCCGCGGCATCTCACAAAGGGGTAGGCAGAGCAAATAAAAGAGTACAGTCAATGTGAAAATCTTTGCGTATTGTTTTATATTAAACTGAAACAACAATAGGTAGCCCTTTCAATGGGCAATGCCGCCACAATGAGGGCCTTAAGGCCTGGATTACATGTTGCGATTAAATTAATTTTGTGTGCTATTAAGCCTTTCTTTTTACTATTGTTTTTTATATATAAGTTAACACAAACCACAAAAACTAAGTCACGACACTGCTAGTTATAGTATTTATAACAAAATATAAACAAACATTAAACCAGCTAATAGAACCGTAATAATTAAACAATGTCTAATCTGCTACGACCGTTGCGTGTACATATTTGTGAGATATGTACTTGTCGGTTTTTTTGCAGTTAAGTGTTTCCGAACCGCTGTGATGTACTGTGATTATTACTATAATTGCAATTTAACTCAAATCGGTCACATGAAACGAATTTAGGAGCGAATGATTGTTTAACGTGCCAAAAAATACTGTAATAACTCTATGGATTAGGGGACTAGCCTATTACCATACACTGGGCACAAGTTCCGTTCGGAAAACCCAATAATAGTTCACATGATTAAGAGGTCTCGGGTTCGGTTCTTGGGACCGAAAGCGATATCGTGTCAGTCGCGCTTGCGCAATGAAATAACTATTTACAAAAATAATAGAAATACAACTGGTCTGCGAGTGAAAATTTCAAAGTTTCCGTGGCATGTGATCCGAGCGCGGCGTGCTTCGGAACATAAGTGGACAATAGCGACAACGCTCACCTTGTGAACATAATGTTAATGTGAAATACAACATCTCATTGTGCCGTCAGGAGACACCGGCGCGGACCGACGACCTGTGTTTTCATTACTGTCCGCTGCATTGAAGTGACGATTTAAGATTTTTTGGTACTTGTCCGCGTACGGATATTGTTGTGCAGTCCTTTGTTCCATTATTACCTTTGATACATATTTTTTTTTATTCGTTAGTATAAATTATCGATTATATAATAGTGATTCAATTATTTATGTTATCGTAGTATAATATTGGACAATTAGTGATGAACGTGGAAGAAACTCGGCAGATCGAATATTTGGCACTTCGTGCTCTTTATTTACTTCCTAAAGGACCTGGGATGACGATATTGGTTAGTTTTAATTTCATTTATTCTTGTCATTCTAACTAACTTGGCCGTTCTTATCGAGTACACAAAAATCATGTTTTTGTGGACTCGTCTTTTGTAGTCTTAATATTTTATACTATAGGGTTGTACACTTTTTTGGGATATGGGTAAACGGAATATTTGTAAGTGGTTAGGTAGATGGCATGTAGGTAGATAGCTGAAATAAATTAATGTTACCAAATTTTCACAAAACCATTTCTACTGAGTCTTCAATTCACCAATCAGTGACCGGATATAAAATTCAATTTATAGAAATGCTAAAATGCCGCAAAAACAATACAGGGGAATATCGACCTGAGCAAAACGTTTCGCTGTCCAGGCAATATCTCGTACATTCAGGGTAGTCAATACGTCACGTTGCAGCATATTAACGTCTCCTCAACTCACCAGTCAGTTGCTCCTCATCCGGTGATAACAGGGACTAGCGTAATTATCGCTAATGGCCGCGATTGCATTGACAAATGAATAAAAAGGCCGCCCGAACGTAGCCAATGTGCTGATGAAGGGGCTTTATCTACACTTGTCAAAGCCACGATTTTAACCGGCTCGGGTTTTTCTCATTATATTATTAATGTCTACATGTCCGATGTGGGTCATCTGATGTTAAATGCAGTCTCTGCTACTGGTCTTCGACGTACGTATCCCTAAATTTCACGTTGCAGATAAGTAATAGGTACTAACGCTATGGTCAAATTTAGCACACTGTCTCTAATCCAATGATATTTATCATGTCGTTTTTTAATATTATTATATAATTTTATCATTGGTCAACCTTTGGATTCTTTATGACTTTAATTTAAATTTTAATATGTTTTTACTCATCTACTTCGGGCCCTATCAGTTGATATATTATTTACTACATGTAATAAGTTCATAATTATTAAAGTAGTAAATTTTTTTGCTCTAAAACTATATTGCTCGCATTCAGTAGTATAATAAGCGTCTGAGATCTTCATATTTTTTGTCTTTAAGACAGGTGGCTTAATTCACAGCACGCTACTTCAAACATAACAAATAAACAAAATTGTTTATATCTATATATTTTTTAATCGTTACGTTTTTATGTATAAACACATAAAAAGCTCCGTACGCTCTGTGTCAAACAAAAACATAAAAAGCTCTATGCGTAGAGCCAGCTGTTGAAATTAGCCTGTTTTTATTTTGATTTAGCACTCCACACGATTTGGGTTAAGAGTACCTTAGGACGTTAAACATTAAATTTATTCACGCATAAATAAAATTAATTGGTTGATTCTATCTACCTTTTAAGTGTCTCTTTGTGGATTTGGCAAATGAGCATTAAATAGAATAAAACACAACGCGAAGTGGTTTTATTATCGTACCGAATTCCTCGGGCGATGTTTAATTACTGTATCTAATTTAATAAATTTAGACGGAGATAAGAGACACTTTTAGGAAACTGTAAAAAATGTCTAGCTTTGTTTCTTTATTGCATATTCAATTGACTGCCATATGCAAATATTTGGGTTGAGTTTTTGTGTTTGTATTTTTTTCTAGATTTCACTAGATAATCTGGACAGATCAGCTATGTAGAAAACAGCAGATGAAAACTGGGTAAGGTTGAAGGTCAGAAGTAATAAGTTTCATGATCGTTATATCGGAATTCTGTGAGTGCGGGTGAGCGGGTTTATTGGTCATAACTACTTGTTAAATTTCACAACTGTACATGAAATTACAAATGAGCCAATGTTTGAATTAAGAATTTGAATTCTTAATTCAAACATTGGCTCCAAACTCAACTTCTCCGTACAAATACGCAGCCTCTTCTGTTAAATGGCGAATAGCTCAGCATTAGCATATTTAAAAAAAACAATTACAGGTTAATTCTATAATTTAATACTTCTATATAATCTTCATGTACTTCACTATGAATAAATGAACAAAACACGTTTTCATATTAGTCATTGATTTTTAGTGACGGTTATTATAGAAGCAAGGTCAATGGCAAAAGGCTCACCACCTATTCCATGGGGCTAAACTTAACTGGTGAAACGTGGGAGTGTACTGCACGTCTCTGCCTACCTCTTCGGGGATTACAGGCGCGATGTTACCTTTCGTCGACAACAAGTAATTTCTAGCCAATAATATATTACAAATATTTGCTGTCTTTAGTAAGGAAAATAAAAGATTATTAATATTTGTTTCATTTTAATCAAATGCGAGCGCATGCTGAGCATCCGATAGTTACAACCACAATATAGAAACGATATTAAAAGACAGGCATTTTTCGTAAGTGGTCCACTTTAAACACCTTATAGGCACCGACGGCAGATTAATAAAACACATAAGTGATGATAACAATTACGACATCCAAAAGGTTTCATTTTCATTTCAATAAACATCAAACGATCTTAATTTATATCGCGAATTGTTCATATCGTTACAAACATGCAACCGCTATCGAGTTCATAATATATATAGCGAACTAAAATTAAACGCGTATTTGTATCGATTTTATTATTTAATATTATTATAACAAAAAGCTTAAATTAAAGTTTAAAGCTATATGTAGGTATCTGTCTGTCTGTTGGTAAGTGCTGCATGAATTGTTATTGAAGCTTGTAATGACGACCCAGCATCAGTTCTACTGTGTTACGGTTTCAAGAGTTGGTAAACAGATGATCAATATTTACAATTAATTTTTGACAAAGTTGGTCTTCATTTACAATGAATTACGAGTAAATACAGATTTTAAATGGAATAAATTAGATAATTACAGATTTTTGATTAAAATAAAGTTTAATTTATAAATATTTTACTACGTTACTAGATACATATATGTACTTCTGGATATTGCCAGAATATGGGTAGAATCGTCGAACAAAGCTTAACAAAATGATTATAATTTACGACCTACCCTTTGTTGTCTATACATACATTCCGAAAACACAGATTTTATAATAGTATTTAATTGAATTGACCTCGTAGTAATGAGGTTTCAAGGAGACAATTACGAGTAGGTATGATTAAATTCAGCTAAAGGTAATAGGCATCAATAGATCAGCATTTTGAACATACAGTTGATTTTTTTATTACAGGGATATAAAATATAAATATAAGCACACATTTTAAAATGTCGCCATAGAGCAAACCCGCGACAACTTATTAGTATAACAAACGAAGATTTGAGTTTAAATAAAACTTTACTGGGATAAGATTCGTTGTGGAATCTTGGAATATACATATATTTTTTTCGCTTTTTGTGTTGGTCAGTTGTTTAGGGTCGGAGTACGGTGCTCATTTGTGGCCGGTTTAACAATAAAAACGAAATTTGATCATTGTGGTCGAGGCGTGGTGCTTTGTTAAGGGGTAGTTGTACCTATTTCAATTATCAAGACCGCTTATACAACTATATGGATGAAAAAATGGGTTTAGTATTCTCAATCACTCATAAAGCTAATGTAAAATTAACGATATGTATAAATACAATTAAATAACTTTGTTATGATGAATACCTGAAGCTAAATGTTAATACTGACTATACGTATTAATTGCGCAAATTCTATATTCGTTCATTAAAAATTAATATAATTTCTAGTTTTAAACGTGCCAGTATTATAAAGAAACATATACATATATAACATAAAATGAGAAACGTTCAATAGATTTTATGTATTTGTAATCTTTTAATATTCTTCGTGCTTGAAGTCAGGTCACGCAGCAAAGTGTGTCAAGCATAAGTCTTAAAATTTCATAGATACTAATTAGGTTCTTAATTTATTTTTAAATCGGTTTCTATTTGCTCTTAAAGAAAATTAGCCGCCGTCATAAAGTTTAACGATTAAATTATCTACTGATAAATGACTGTATATTTTTTTAAAGTAAGCAAAAGTTTGTAAATTAGACTTTTATATCCAATTTTATGTTTGAGATCGATGAGACAATGTTTTATTAGATAACTGTAATTTGACACTAAGAAATAAAACTGGACAACCTAATCAAAGATTTCTATCAACGTCATTAAAGAAAGAATTATAATAAAGTTTAATTGGTCACGTGAAAAATAAATTAACACATACTCCATCATCTTTTTTAATACATAAACATTCCAATGTTTTTTTAATTATAAATAAAATCAATTGCAGAGTTGATTTAAATCCAGGCTACAATGAACACATAATAATTTCGTAAAAAACAAAATGGTCACCGATGCAACTCTATTTTCTCTTTGCTTGAAACTAAAAAACAATTCAAACAGACAGACAAGCGACGAGTCCAAATTAAAACTCGTTCGCTTCACCTTAACCCGGCGTTTGTGTTATCAGATCATCGCTTCGACCTGTCCCACGTATAAATCCAATATTTTACTGCTGCACCATTGTTATGCTCATTAACCCTTTTGTCTCATTAGCCCTGCCTTCATATTCCCGGCTATTTTCGTTACCGCCGATGACAGCTGAGATTAGATTCGTTTTTTTACCATCAACCTCTTTCTGTATAGGGTTACAAATAAAGGGCGTATGCTTCGCCTCTATATCAGTGTTTTTATGGACATTTCTTTTTTTTAGCCCATGACAATGTCTTGTAAAGCCTGCGTTTTATCATCAGACTGTAATTTAAAATTTTGGAATATTATACCTTTGAGTTGATTTACACAGTGATAGAAGCCAAAAATTCTTTGTATGTAGTATTCTCGGCTTTAATTCGTTTCTAGACTTGATTGGGTCCAGTCATTTTTGTAGAGAAACCCAACGTTTCTTTATGCAGATTTGGTTTTATACGAGCAATTGTATAACTGTACTTTTTGCAAATATACAATCTTATCTTCTTGAGCATTGCTAGTTAAACGAAGCTATTTTAAATGCTCTTTTAGATGCTATAACCGACGATCCAGCAAATTGCTTTTACATTTTGCAAATCCTCGTGTAACCGACCAACTCATTCTTTTTTCCCGATTACGCCCACATTTGTCCCGTACCACTTAAGGGTGGCCACTTAATCGTATTAAATGCGAGTACATTAAAGCAATTAGCGTGATATCGGCGTAGAAATGATAAGTAAATGTTTTATACGCAACCGAAAGATATTTGATACTACACTGCATTACGCTTTGTGTTTTCGCTGAATTTTTAGTTTTAACGTTTTATTTTTTGCAATTAATTTGTAACTCTTCTTTTATCTTTAAAAGTAGTTAGCATGGTAATACATTCTAAGTCGGTAGACTCTTACTTTTTTGTTATTTTGATGTAAATTCGTTGCATAGTCATTTTAGTGCATCAAATTGTATCGCTCCTTCGCCCTTGTATCTCTGCACGTTTTTCCTTGACAAGATACTAATAAGTTAGTTGTATGCTATCGTTAACTATAACTTTAACTTAAAACACATGTCGTATAATAACACAATACGTCGGAGCATATTAATAAAAAGTCACAATAAACTCAGTCCAGTCAATGAACTCTACATACATATTTTATAAGTGCAAATAATTGAGGGCTTACAATTGTCCATTGGAAACCCCAATGCATGTTGAGCGAATCAATGGAAGCGATACACCCTTTATTAATAGGTGTGTAGAGTTCTCCCTTTAATGGTGTCCCATCGCAGGTTTGACTATGTCGGCGGCGAGTGCAAAGGCGCCGAACAGGTGTTGTCGCGCCCGGCAAGCCTTTCAGCACACCGCAGAGCAGATGGTACAAGTCATGAGATTTGTGAATTTTATTGTACATTTCGTTCCACGAGTCCGGGCCGAGGTATTTTTTATATATAAGGTAGAGAGAGTTTTGTAACGGACCCTCTAATTAATATTTTTATTATGTAACGCGAAGACAAGTAATTGATAATTTGCTAAATAAATTAAATAGGTTTAAGAAATTACTTTCTTTGATTTTTGTTCTTTTATTGTACCTTAGTTGTATATTTCGGAGATAACAGAATACCTTATGCACTGTTTAACTACGATAGCATTACTGCTACTATACTCATATGATACCTTTCATTATTGCGACTTATTTGTGTTTGATATCACGGTCCTTTAACAACAGGAGTGGCCTTAAAATTTCTTCAACAATAAAAACCATATTAAATAGGTATGGTACCAATTGAAGGACGCGTCCTTTTATACACGCCATTGCGTAAAAAGTGTGAAATGACTTTTTAAAAAACGCTAGAGAAGTTAAACCTTCGGTTTTACTTGATGTTCTAATATACCATCTATAGAAATAAAAAAGTTAACAGATTTTTTAGTTTTTTTTTTCAAACGCTAAAGTATATAACTTATAACCGCATTCATCCGTGCCTTTCAGTTAAAGCTTACATATGAAAGCGGTGCCAATTTGTATCGTATTATCTGCAAGTAAATGTCAGACGAACAGACAGATTGACGTCTATTTGTATAAGACAAGACGAATCTATCTTTTTTTACATTTAGAGAAACTAGAGTTCCATATTCAGTACAACCTGGGAACGTAGATGCTGCAGTCAATCTAGGTTTCGTTTGTTTTACTACTTCATGATACAATATAGAGATATTTTTATTGTTCCTATGGGTGGTTCGAACACATTAACCGCTTACTACAAGGCACGGTTCCGCAGCTTTCCTATAATATAATATAGGCACATATGTGGCCTTAGTTAGCCTTTAAAGGTTTATCGAATATCCAGTCCCTATGATCCTAAGCCTCAGAAATACTCGTAACTCTTGTTGTTTTTGATCGAACTCATAATTTATTTAAACTATCATGATTTACCATTAATTTCGGTAGTAGAAATTCACTACTCACATAAACTATGTCTATTTATGTTGTCTTTACTGCACAATTACCGAACGTATTGTTACATTCAATACATGTAGATCTAATAGAAGTATTTGAGTTGCAAAATTCACGGTAAGACTTTCGATATTGGTGAAATATTTCAGCAAAGACTGACACCGAGTCGGCGACAACAATGCGCAGGCTGCGTCGCTGATTGCCGCATTGTGGCAGACAATAACTCGATTAGAACGGCCTCCGGTAGCCGGACATGCCCGGCGGAGTAGAGTGGATAAGATCGCACTATCATAAACTCTTCTGTGTTCATAGTCCAGTATGATTTCGAAGATAAACTCAGTATTTTATCACTAGCTCGCTTTATGAAACAGAAGACTATCATAAACCGTTCTGCTTCGTAACGTGTTGTGGTGTTGATATTTTAGGTATATGATTGTAACGTAGTAGAAGTTAGGTAGTCATTGAAATGTATTCTCATGACTTGACGCATATATTCGAACTCTAGATTACTCTACTAGTCTCTAGTTTACTCTACTCTACTTTACTCTTTAATTAATTAGAATGTCTTTTATAAATGAAAAGCGTACGATTCGATATCTGTGGTATTCAAGAAAGGATATAGGATTACAATTGAATATATACTTAACAGCAAGAAATATATAAAAAATTCAAAAAATTACTTGCGAAAATATGTTAATTCTGATAGTTAAACCAACTTTAATCGACTGTTTAAGGATTTTTGGAAACCAACAGAATTTATTCATAAAATGCGTAAGACAATATTTTAATTCAAGGAGTCAATACTGTGCCAACGCTGTACAACCCCCAATTAGGCACGCTTGGAGCGAGCGGACACAAAGGCAGAGATAATGGTCGGTAACTGAGTTCGGAAGATAGTTCACTTAGAACCAACTTAACTTTATCAAGTTGCAATTAAGTTGGCCGACGTAATTGAATATTCTCACGGTCCATATCACAATTACCCTCGTGAACTGACCGATATCGATCGCCACTTGCAAATTTGTACGTAGATTGGATCTTTGATGTAACTTTGTACATAGAATGTAGAGAACGCTGTCTACCAGTGAAGCGGAATCGATGGACAATTTTCTTCCTACATTTAGCCACAGCACACTAGAATAGATATGTGTAATTCTTTACAAAGATGAGTATTAATATACAAAACTATGGTTTTATATATACTAATAGAACAAAACTACAATTTGTATACTATATTAAAACAAAATAAATGTAGAGTCAAACAGCGATGGCCATTTCTCAAAAGTTAACTTTTTTATTAAGTAAGTTTATCATATGGCGGGAAAAAAATGAAACTTAAAAACACTATGAAAATCTGTCACTTAGCTTTTTTATCTTAATTAAAGAAAAACGCACAGTAGTTATATTGGACGCATTATTAATTATAATGAAATGCACAGGTTTTTCGATTACAGCAAATAAATTAATAACAGGCACCAAAATCCAATCCTGATTTAAGGTAACATAAAAATTGTCCAGGAGAACCTGGTTCAACTAGTTATTCCAGAGAAAATGACATTTGGATATAGATTCATACATCTCATGATACCTCTGTACCATAATTGTTTCATTTATGTCATTAACAATATATTAGTTCCAAGTGAAAATAAATCAGATTAGAACATAATATATGTTAATTAATAATATGAGTAATAAATGAAAAGTAGGTAATGGGTTAACGTATTGTAGGGCTTTTGCCATAATAACAAAAATCGCAGCTGATAAGCAAATATTCCTGAATACGGATTTTTAACAAACATTTAAATATATTTCCTGAGCGAGAAACACACCCACAACGTTTAGTTCAGTAATCAGGTAGAGAGCATTTTATATTTTTCAAAAAATTTAAATGTAATTAACATATACATACATACATATGTATATACATTTGGAAGCTACTAGTGCAACTACTGTGATATAGACTAGATGTGATATAGACTAGGTGTGATATAGACTAGGTGTGATATAGACTAGGTGTGATATAGACTAGGTGCGATATAGACTAGGTGTGATATTGACTAGGTGTGATATAGACTAGGTGTGATATAGACTAGGTGTGATATAGACTAGGTGTGATATAGACTAGGTGTGAT
>DWME01006988.1:0-13056 GCA_018244795.1 Parelbella ahira ahira
GAGTCACTACTAGAAATTTTAAATTAGAAAAATCCAATAGCAGCCGACCCGGGATTTGAAGCCAGGATCTTTCGATCGGCAGTCGCTCCTGCAACTCGACCAACGAGGCAGTCAAACAAACAAACATTTAACATAAAATTTAATAAAAATAATTTCAAAATTTACACAGTTGCGAATAATAAAATTACAATAAGCTTCTAATGTTATATGTATATTGTTAAACAAACAAAAATTAGGTCTAATTTAAGTATTCCCTGCTAATAACCAAACGACAATCATTAATGTATCTGCTCTATCGTATTTCTCATCTCTTTTCCATTATTTCCTTAAGTTCAATTCCTCGTCATTCCTCCCAACATTATCGTTTTCCACTTTATCCCCGCAGTCATACAAGACGCCAGTAAGGAGCGGCGGAGATGTAGAACATTTAATAGGCGGAGTTTGAAGCCCCTTTCGGCTTTATTGACTCCGGATTAATTGAATTTGCAAGTTCCAGCTGATACTTTAGCCCTACGAAGTGCATTGTTTCTCTTTGTATGGTAAGACATTGGTATTTAATTGAGCAGTTTGTTATACAGCTGTAGTGCCTCTATTAAAAGCTATTTTATAAAGTGGTAATACCAAGTAACATTCTTTAAACATCAAGTAAAATTCTCTCTGCGCCCCGGAGTTCATATTTGAAATCTCTATAGCCATTATATTTGCCAAAAGAAAGCGAGCCACATTTTTTCGCAAAAGATAAACGCGTAATAATATTACAGTCGACAATAAATAGTATTCTATTGTAAACAGAAAATGCCAACTTCAGATAAAAGGCTGAACGGCTTGAGTTTTAAAATCTTTTAACGTAAATAAAAATGCTGTAGGAATTTAATTTAACAATAAACAACGCTTAAATCGATTCAATACTTTCGCTGCGACTTTGTACAGGGATTGGTAAATTCATTACCCTTTTTACGTCGCCCCGAAAACGGGTCGCCCCGAAGCCCAAATCGATTCGAAGAAAATTTTAAAGTCGCCGCATTATTCAATTCGAACGCCAACAATAAAAATTTTTCTTCCACCTTTTAGAAGTCCAAGAACAACCAGCGTTAGGAAATACTGAGAGAATTTATTTATTTTAATTAACAAAAGAAAGATTGCACTGCGTGTCAAAACGTCTTTGCTGATTTTTGTGTTGCGGAAAATGTAATGATGTTGACTTTTTTATGTTACTTACATACATATCTTCCCGCCCGGCCCCTTACGGAGTAAGCCGAGAACACAGAGTGCCAAATATCTCTATCCTTACATACCTGCCATGCTTCTTCCACAAGCATTATTTATTTCTTCGTATCTCTGTTCGTATATTATGTCAAATGTAACATATGATTTTACACTTAATTACGGTTTAGTTATTGCTTCAAATTTCCGCACTTTGTTCATTTTCTACTTTATAGAGAGTGTCAAAAAATCTAATCAAAGCATATTTACATTGTGAAATTAGAGACTATTCAAACCCCAGTCAGTCCCTTGTAGTTGATGAGTGAAATCTATGTCACTAGCCTATCATTACTAATTACGCAATATAGAATATGACATGTTGTACAATATTCAATAACTATTCAGTACGAATTACAAATTGTAGTATTCAATGTACACTAAGCCTATCATTCAACCAGAACACCAGTCGTAATTAAAGTCATTATTGAAACCGTAGCACAATACCATCAATTAAACTGACCAAATTTATCAATCAATTAAATTGGACAAATTGTATCGATACATAACAGCACATGTTCAAAAACGTAATTTTTATAGTAAGGATAAAAAGACATGGATTTTATAAAAGGGTCAAAGGTGTGGTGTATCTGCATGCAATCTTATAGTGGATTTCGATTTTTTCTTATGTATGAAGTGAGTAACAGGCTAATAGTGTGTGTGTGTGTGTGTGTGTGCGTGTGCGTATGAAGTGAGTCATAAATGTGGAAGAGACATGGCAGGCCTATAAGGGTACTGCGTAAGGATTTGTATTTCAGTAAGATATTGTAGAGGTCGCCAAGTGTGAGAACTAAGTTGATACGATATTCCTTAGAGTATCTGCTAGCCCCATCAATCAAATTCTACTACAATAGGCAAATATTGCTACTAGACTTAAAAATTGTCAACAGTAATATCTGTAAGTTTAATCCTAGACACCATCAATTGAAGGATACACTGAAATCAAACAGCGATGGAAACGAAGGTCTTCGAGCTCTGCGTTCCCCAACTGTTATTCCAAGTTTGGAGATTATCGGAGGAAAAAAATATCGAAAGAACCTTTTATAAATTCGAGACGATATTTATAATTTCCATAATATTTTGTCTAAATTAATGTTCATTATGTGGTGAGTAATGAAAGAAATAAATAATCCTGTCAGGAGAAGCTTATACATATAAAGCAGTGGGCAGAAGCAGGCTGATGTGAAGTGAAAAAAAGTAGTGTACCTACTAAAATTCGTAGATTTCAAAAATTTCAACGCCATAGAAATACATCCTAACGTTGAGCTGAATCCTGTCATTAAAGAAACGTTGCCAATTGCTGATATAAATAAACACTCGCAGGTCGTGTCCAACGAACTGACAATGTCAACACACTCGCTGCAGAGCAAGTTAACGAGCGACGCGCGCCTCGAGGCTCGAGACAAATATTATTTCGGCGCTGAAGAACATGTCATATTGGAAAACCGGGAAGATTTCTACCTCCCATAAGTAACAGACGCTAACGTATACATTTATGACCAAATAGACGTCAATTCCCGAAATCCTTCTTGTCTTCCCAGTACTACATTTATACTTTCATTTCGGTGTTTCGAGTATTCGATGGTCGAGTAGTTGCACGTAGCTGGTGAAACGTGGAAGTGTATTACACTCCTCTGCCTACCTCTTCGGGGATTACAGGCGTGATGTTGAAATACATCGAAATTTTACATACGAAAATTCAATATTAAATAAAATCAAAAATGACTAAACAAATACATTGTAGTTAATAAATATGCCTGTAGGCAACGATTTTCTGGTAAATAGAATTAAAAATGTAATTTTCTCATTATTCCATGAATTAATAAAGTAAAATAGAGGTATTAGTTAATAAAACAATCAATAACAACGCGAAGGCACTGACAACCTAGTCTAGTGCCTAGTCTATATTTTCCCATGTCCAAGGATGGAACTATGTGTGTATGTACAATAATATGCCTTATTAATGTTTCATAATATCAAGAATATTTAACATCTACCTACCACAGTTCTATACAAGGATTCCCTTTGTACTTTGTATCAAGACCACACAATAGAATATAGACAGACGTACATACATTCAGAGACAAACAAGAACACAGATACTCAGATCAGAACAGATACCTTAATTCATCATTCAGCTGTCTGCCAGACGGTGGATAGAATTCAATATGAGACAGGCGGACATGACGGTCGATGAACCAAAATGGATAGTTTAAATTTATAATCGGTATAATATACTACTATCGGTATCTACTGGCTGCCTTGTTGGTCGAGGGGTTGCAAAGCGTGACTGCGGATCGAGAAGTCCTAAGGTCGAATCCCGGGTCGAGTTCTATTGGATTTTTTTGAGGTTTCTTAAGACATTGCTTTGGCTTGTCATGCCCAGCTTAGAGTATAGCAGTGTTACATGTTATATTAAAAAAGATGACTTTGATTTATACAGACCATAAAAGTCACATGTCAGTTATTTAAAAAAAAATATACATAACGCATGACTGTAACGCAGTAAGTCAATGGAGCACACAGCACACGAAAATAAAAGAAATGCGCTGGCATATCGAAAACGGACCGACTTTGTACCGGAGTTACGCTACATTCACATTTCTATGTATATATGTAGGTAACTCTATACACTTGATATGTTGCTACATACTCGTCTCACACGCAAATATTGAATGCACACAAAACTAGAACCCACAGTTTCAGACTTCTCGCCCATTGTGTCAAACTTCGATAGTAGGTATATTGAATTTTCGCAAGTGTAGGAAAAATATCAGTAACTGCATAATACATAATAGCATAATATGTTGATATTTTATGCAACAAAAACACTGCATTGGATACCACTGAACGGTATTTTACAGGGAAATAATTGCTCTTGCTTTTTAAGGCGCAATTCTGGCCCGAATCTGGTACTACCCGCAACTGTGAGCTCCTGCCCCAAAATACCAGCTTAACTCTTTTGAACCTATCTGGAGATGCGGTCCGAGTAATTAACAGCTTCAAGATTTCTGAGTCTATGGAGAGATAATGGTTTGCTAACCCATGACATGTGGCTCTTCAAAAAGTATTAAGGATCCTCGAAGAGACAACTCGTTGCTGTAGACCATCAAAGATCCCGGTGCAAGCATTTGGCACTAGTGTTCCTCATAGATAACCAATATCTATTTATCCGTCTACGCAACGATATAAAATACCCACATGAGAGAATGAATGAGCAACAAAATGATCAATTTAATATCCACCATTCGCATAACTGTAAGCTAACAATAATGAATTGCACCTAATTAACTCGCCACGTTAACCGTCGCGTGTACAACTCGAACAATATATATAAAACATACTTAGTTTGGGTTCCCCCAACAAATTTGATAACCTGTTCACGTTTCCCCGCTTAAGCCAAAGTTTAAACTAAATAAGTAAACATACGTGGTATTTGAAAAGGTCAAAGTATTAGCCGCTGTTGTTGTGTGAAGATTCGTTATAATCCCCCGGGGGATTTGAAGTTCGACTGAGGTAGGTGGTTAGCAATTATGGAAATTGTTGATGCTTTGTCTAAACGAAGAACTTGGTACTAATAAGAGGTCTTGGGGCTCTAATCGCTGTGTTATGTAACTTAATTTTCTTAAGTTGGCTATATAATGTTATGTTTGGGTAAATGTTTTGTTTGAGTGTGTGCATTAATATCTTCTCATGTCGGAGGGTTGGTGGAACTGTATGTCATATTTGTCGACGAATGGATGTAAGGACACTGCACTATTTCAGTTCATGCCCAGGAGTTGCAAGGATGTCCAATTTGTGTAGTATGAGTGTATTAACAAAAGAGTCAATTGTATTTATATGTAATCTAAGTCATCAACACATGCGTTCGTATAGATACGACAAAGTAATCGCTGGCGAATCACTTCTTATAAGTACCGATTGACCAGCAATGAATATTGAACACGTATGACATTTGCCAGGAACAATCAATGCGGAGATTATCACAACGTTGAATTCTCATCCTATAATTCTCTGCAGTGCGCTTAAATAGTGTTTTTTTAAACAGTATTTACTGATATTTTCATATATCAGTGTCATTAACAAGCAAAATACTTATTTTGTAATGTGGACGTACTCGTATTCAGGTTCCTAAAAGACACTATATAAGTATTTTTGTAGTTAACCTCGGTTTTAGTTTTATTTAAATGTAGCTGCAAAGCAAGTGAACATAGTATAAAAGATCTGGCGAATGAATATTAAGGAGAACAGATAACAGTTTTCTAGTTAAAAGTTTGTTGATAGAGCTAAAGATTTTCTTAAGAAAGTCATCGTCTACTACACTAGAAGCTGTACTACTAACAACTTATGAATGAATAAATAAACAAGAACTGAACGCAAAGTCTTTTTCTACGAGAGGTCATGTATCAACGGTACCAAAATAATTAGTTATAAATAAAATTATTATTGTCACATATTACCCTTTTTTACCATGTCGTAGGGATATTATTGGGTTGTAACCTATTAACTCGATTTATTTGAAAAAAAAAAAACATTATTATTGTCTTTATTACTGTTGACAGCTGTATTGTAATAATTATCATTTAATATTATTACCATTTTTACTGTTATTAAATTTGATACCTATTAAGTAATCTAATAATAATGATTATTTCACTTGATTTGACGTTAATTAGCAAAAATATAACATGTGACATAACAAAGAATGTGTCTTGTTCACAGAGCTGCCTCCAGACAAACCGTCAATAAAGGCCGAGAAGGGCTGGTACGCATCAGGCGACTCGCTCCGTGCGCAATGCACCTCCCCGCCAGCAGACCCTCCAGCCAATCTAACATGGCTGCTGAATGGCCGAGATGTAAGTCATACTCTTGGTCTAATTTTATAATGATTATTTGCTAAGCTTTTCTTTTACGTGGCCGTTTGGACTGGCCGCTGTTTTAGTTGTTACCGAACCTAGCTGTTGAGCCGGACTTGTAGATTCGATTCTTACCTTCAACAGTAGTCCAGATAAGTTATTCGTTATTGGCTATTAGCACACCCTGTATTTATTGTTTTAAAACCTTATTACCGTCCACTATTGAACCCGGGTTTGCTTTCCGAATTTGACTTCAGGCCATAGTTTGAATAGCATAGCGTTTTCTGTCATTTGACACCCACGAAATTATTCCACGTGGTGCCGCTAGAGGTTCAAGGTTCAATGAGCCCGCTTGAAGTAATTATCAATTAGTCGCGAGTTCGTGTCGCTGATGTCAACGTGACGTAGCGACGTCACTTGATAAATGAGCGCGCTAATGCCTAGAAAGTATTACTTCTCATCAATATTAATACAAGCTTTTCAGTAGATTGGATACAACTTTTTTAACTGACACAGTTTACGTTCGTGATGTTTTTGGCAGTATTCATTTATATACATACGTATAACTGCATTGAAATTATACATTTTCATATTAATTTGGTATAACAATCAAACGTAATACCACCTTTTTATATGGATCGTGTTCTTAAAAAATAGTAGATACAGATTTAGTATGTCAGAGTTGTGAAATTAAATCTGTGCTAATATTTTAAGTTGTTCTCTGAAATCGCGAGTCCTGTATACAAAATGTTTATATTCCATTTATTGCGTGTGCTCACGAATTTTTATTAAATTTGGGAAAATATTGAGATCGATAAAGTAATAAGTAAATTCAGTATAAATATTTGAAATAGCTAGTTATAGTTTTGCTAACTACCCCCACATTGATATCAATTTAGAAACATTTTAAAGCCCCGACTGTACTAGAAGTTAAAATCGTCTTGAGTAATACATTATTTCAATATTTAATATTAAGTGCCTTAGAGAAATCTGAAGTACATCGAGAAAGTAAAATGCGAAGGGAACGATCTCAAGTCTTCAACTAGATTATTATAGATTCACTTGACTTAGAAATTCGTCGTTAAAATTTATAATAGGGTATGAAAATGTACGGTACTTTGAAGTTCTGATTAATTTACGAATATACTCAATCGAGCTTTAAACTTTTCTAATGTCATGATGATGATGATGATGATGATGATAATGATAATGAAAATATACGGTAACTTGATCGTTTAATTAACTTTACTCATATACGCAATCTAACGATGGCAAGGATACATGCTGAAATAATTATTTTTACCGACCGCTAGTTGAGATAAAATTTTAAGACGACTAAAAAGATAGCCTTGAAAAGATTTCACGTTAGCAATCCCTTTGTTTGACCAGTCAATCTAATCTGTCTAGATTATTTGTTGAAAACTTAAATCAGAACAACAAGATACAATAGACCGTTACTAGTGTTGGAGGAGCAAATTCGTGAAATCTACTTTTCTAATTATACAGGACTCGCTAACTTCGTAGATTGTCGAAATTGTTTATGTTATCTTAATAACGAACGGTTTGTCTGCTACCAACAACCAATATCGAAGAAGATTGCATTTCTACTGATTTCTACGTAACTATTAGTGGACTTAAATTACCACATACTTCAAAGAGTAAAATGTCAATGTATACTTTGATATTTTACAGCAGAAAAAGGCACTGATGCTGACACAATTATTAATAATTATTTATGACAACAAAAAACAGCAAAAACTTAATTTTTGTTTCAAATACCGACCCACACTTAGCCGTTTTAATAAGTATATATAAGCTACAGAGTGAACGGAACAAAAATCCAATCACATTACCGAACGTGACATTTTAATATATAAAAATTTGTAGTCCTCAACCATTTTATCGTCTTATTCAATTCCCGTAAGCTGCTTCTGGAATATTCTTTTAAAATACAGCATTCAAGTATTACTTGAATTTATAAAGTTGTATGTAACCGGCTGCGCCCCTATCTTCTCACAATGCTTTCATGTTTGAGCGGTTTCGATCGCATCGGACAAATGTTGAATGCATCGTCTTTCTCCTTGAAATGGTTTTGTGTTCGACAATTGATATGATCGGCAACTTCCGTTTGGGTTGTGTTGTGTGAGCATAACAATATTTGTGTCTTTTTCTTGTACAAGGCAATTGGGTGTTCAACGAGCAGTAAAAATGCGCGATATATAAAATGATATTGACCGGCTGTATATTGACTTGTCGTACATATATTAACTGATCGTACTCGTATGTAAATTTGAATTCTGTGTCTTTATTATTATGTGCAATATTTAAGTTTTAAGTCGGAAGTATTTTTGGCCACAGTAAAACTACTGCAGGATGTAGGCCTCTCCAAAAACACGCCACTGAGCTCGATCTTGAGCCTTGGCATCCGCTGCCAGCCATTTTGCTTATTTCGCTACTCCACCCAGCGAAAATCTAATTTCACAAACTATTTCGTTATTGAAGTAAACTGGGAAATTTAAAACAAATTCCAGTCCAAAAAGCTGCTAATAACGATTAGCTCTATTAAACTTATGAGCTATAATTACCAACTGCGGTAACGAATCATGAAATATTAATTAGACGCTAAAGAGTTAATCTATTATTCCGTAAAATCCAGTGTCGCTTGACCGGCGGTTAAAATTGTGTGCGAAATTCAATTTTCGCTGTTACGAATTCGGACACTGCATTGTTACCAGGCGAACTTTGAGCCAAATTCTAGGGGGAGAAAGGCAATTATTTAGAGACTGCTCGATGACCTGCTGCCTTGATCCTAATTTTAAAAAAAGTGATGTAGGCAAAGGAATGTACTACGCTCCCACGTTCCACCAGTTACGTTTACGTCCCGGTGTGGAATAAAGGGTAAGCCTATTGCAATACACCAGGCACAAATTCAGACTTTGAGCTACTTCTAAGAATTTAATGTTAGAAAAACTCAATAGTATCCGAAAGTTGAACCCAGCACCTCTCGATCAGAAGTCGCGCTTGCAATCAGTCGATTAACGAAGCAGTGTTAATTTATAAATATTAATTAATTTGTTCTGTTACGTATGGAACAAATGCTTCTACGCATTTTTCCACGTCTGTTACTTTTGTGCATACAAAAATATTATAAGATACTAACTACTAAAAGGTGTAAAAGTATTTTAAATATTATCTTACACGTTATTTGATTATTTTCTATCCAACAGTTACATTCTGTATTTTAGTCATATATCCATTAAATTAAATCCGAAATCAAACATAGTCAGAGAAATGCGAGATATTAAATTGTTCTCTATTATTTCGTGTAATTTATTGTGAAAGCGAAAACTCTGCGCCAAATTGAATTCTCGACATTATGAATTCAGATACTTACTGCATTGTTACCGTTTCCAGCAGCTGTAAATAGAAATTATAAATAGAACATTCATCTAAATTGTTAAAGTTTGTTGTACGCCGAAAACAATTTTATTTTTATTATTAAATTAATATACTTTAAAGGATTCTTTTTGCAATAAAGAAGATTTTATTTCATCATCATCATCATCATGATCAGCCTACTCCCGTCCACTGCTGGACATAGGCCTCTCCAATAGCACGCCACTGAGCTCGATCTTCAGCTCTTCATTTACATTTTATTGGTCTACCTCATATTTTATGTTAATAAATTGGTATTTATCATTATTGCTTTTTAATTTTATTAATTGTAACTCCCCATTTGTTTATGCTGCAATCTATTTCAATTTATGTAACAAATTCTGATAAAAGTAGTAGGATTATATTGATATATAACACATGTTGGTAATCCCATGTAGTTTAACAAACATATTCAAACAACGTCCAATAAAAATACCTTCAAAAACCTAAAAGGGCCTCAAAGCTCAATTTGTTCGAGTAGGCACTAAACTAAGAGGCTAAACAACTCAACTTTATCAAAGGTCAAACTCATTATTTAGGAAACTCACCACAAATTATTCTGAGTCCGCTAAACAAGGCCGCCCTACACTTGAATTAGTGGACTCCAAATATGAGTTCGGAGCGAGTGAAGCATTAAGACATTTAGCAAGTACACTTAGAAAAATATTAAACAACTTTGCAAATAAATTATTATTCAGACAGTTCATTATTTATTTAGATACGCGTCAATTTGCCAAAGAGCCGACTATTGGCAGATGTACAAAGTTACTTGAGTTACCTAATTACTTGCGTGGAACGGAATACTACGTTACAAATTCAAAAAAAGATTCGTAACATTTATTACCTTCACAATGAATATCAGCGCCTCATTTTATGTATTCAGTATTTGAATACAATCGATATAGCTTTTGCAGTTTTTTAGATACTATATAAAAATCTGTGTGAGAAATTGAACTATTTGTAACAGTATGTTTCGTCATTATCAGCCTATTTCAGTTCTCTGCTGGACATACTAGTAGTCCTCTCGAATAGTTTGCCATTGAGCTGATCTTCAGCTCTTCGCATCAATTCACCTAGCTGGAGGGCGTCCTCCGCGACGTTTTCCAAGACGTGGTCTGCACTCCAAACGACGTCTACTTCATTGGTTATTAGTTCTACGACAGATGTGACCAGCCCACTATGTTTCCAATTCCAACACGGTCTATGACACTTGTGACTTCTATTAAATGAGTTATCCTCATGGCAAAAAAATGGATAGCGGTTGGAACTCAAAGCTGAAAATCGAGAGTTCTATGTCCAGCAATGGACAGAAATAGGTAAATAATGATGATGATGGCATAAAAAAATTAAAATTATTACACAAAATATGAAGAAATCTACGAGAAGTACAATATTATAATGAAGGCTCTAAATGTCATCAGACCTTCATGTTAATTGACATTTAAAATTCAGTGAACTGATTAATGTTACGAAATTAAATTAAATTATGTTATTAAAGTAATATTCGAAGATTAAAATTTCTCGCTCTATTTAAGGAAACCCAAACTGTATGTACTCCCAATGTTCTTTCAAGCGTGTTAAGTCTGCCTATCCATATTTATAAATACAATAGGCCGTAGCATTAACCCTTCTCATCTTGAGAAGAACCCTGTCTAATAACATAGTAATTGGGTTGATGAAGAATGATGAAATTTAGTTTTGAAATTTGTTTATTATTTACGTATGATAGGAAACAAAATAGTAACTTCACCCTGACCCTTCATCCTACGCATAATAAAACGGTACTTCAAATGAGACTACTTCAGTAGGTATTAGACCAGTATAGGCCGAATTCCAAGGTAATAAATGAAGAAGGTTTATATCCCAACACTAAGTACCATTACTTTGTGAAATATACAGCCAGGCCACTTCAATGCACTTCATCCTGAGGAGTTTTTAGCGCGATCGGAAATCTTATAGAACGATCGTTAGTATATTAAATACTTATCAAAAAGGAACTCGCAAAATAATTTTACTTTGGGAACGTAACGTCAATCAAATTATTTTTTCCTCTGTAGAAGTCAATTTTCAGTAAAATTGTCCTTTGAATAAATTATTGCTCTCAGTTAATAAGAAGGACGTTTTGATATCAACTAAATTGTATTTATATTTATGTACTCATCCTACGAAGTATTTTGCCACTCATTTATAAATGATTTCCTGAGAGTGCTTCTTTTGAATCTATTACAAGGTAAGTAGGTCTAAAACTTCAGTACTTGCAGGAGCATCATTAAAAAAACGGATAATTACTCTACAATTACTCATGGAGTTTGGAAAAAATCAAATACTTGTAAATATGTGCTGTTATATCAATAATATATTTTAAAATCTTTCTCAGATATTCTCTAATTCACTTAAAACATTTTATCATTTAGTTTAAATTCTTATCGAATATATTTTCTTTAGAAACAAAACGTTCTCCAATTAGAAGCGTTTGTATGAAATGCTTAACGAAGGTGTGACAATGACTAAATGTAACATTCGAAAGTGTAAAAAACACATTTTAGGGTCTTTCATAGAAGTAAAAAGATAAATGACTGTTTACTTATCAGCTGCAGGGGCGTCAAACAAAATGTCATACGCAACAAAGATCGACCCTCGAACAATACGAGGGTAAAAGGTTTATAAATGGTCAGTTCAAAGGATAGTGTGTTCAGCGTCCACAAAATGACGTTCGGTGTTTAGATGAAAAAGTTTCGGGAACACTTTGCAAAGCTCCATTGAAGTAACTGACGTAACAAATTTGTATTTTTGTGAAATCGACGATTCAATGGGCGTTCATCTTTGATTTATTAAAGACGGTGTCCATGCACCATTTTTAATAAATTAAAGATAAATGACCAATGCTTTGTGACAATACATTAATAAAATTGTTAATTGTTTTAAAAACCGGTTTGCCCTATTCTAAATACTAAAAACAAACAATGATTCTGTATAATATGATACGCATTTCAGCAGAACAAGCATTCATCTAATAAGCTACTGTGCATGTTTTTATAATAAACTTACTTAACAACACGCCTGTAATCCCCGAAGGGGTGGGCTGAGAAGTGTAGTACACTCCCACTAATTTAAGTCCCATAGAATAGGTGGTTAGCCTATTGCCATACAAATATAATAAACTTCTTGTGGAAATTATAAATAATGTAACTGAGGTAAAGCAATAATTTAAACAAAATTTAGGCTTAAAAACTGATACACAATTACAGGCTAGTTTGATGATAAAACAGATTGAAACTAATCAATCAATAATATTTAGGTCGCAATTAATGTGTCAAAGCGAAGAGCATCTTATTAAACTACGATCTTTTAACAGCTATATCATATAGTTATATTTATACGTAATAATTTATTTTATTTTATTCTATAGCCCTAATACCTGCACCCAGTAAGACCTAATGACTGCCAGTGATGAGGCAGTCAGCGTGGCAAAATTCTGGGCTAAAACCATTTAGGGACTTAAAAT
>DWME01006989.1:0-13056 GCA_018244795.1 Parelbella ahira ahira
GTCGGGTGCTATTAGATCAGTGCCCGGTGTATGGCAATAGGCTCTCCATCTATTCCATGGAACTTAAACGTTACTCGTGAAACGTGGGAGTGCACTACACTCCCCTGCCTTCTCCTTCAGGGATTACAGGCGTGATGTTACGCTTTTTATTTGGAAAATATGATAAATTCACCAGTCATATATATCATGCTGCACATCATAGGCGGGATTTAGTGTACCATCTATAGATCGGTATGGTGAGCAGTGAAGCAAATGAATTATTTATTTATTTCATCATGCTCTATTGCATATGAGAACGTTAATCATTTTCATTTCGCGAATGAGATACCCATGTCTTCTAAATTCTGTTACTCTCTGACTCTATCGGACGGTTACATCAAGATGGCCGAACTTCAAACTATTTTTAAAAATCGAACAGCTACTTCAGGATACTTGTTATATTACAAAAGTATATTTCCTTTTCTTGTGCTATCCAATCATCTAAGTTTTCCGGTAGCTATTGTGCTCTGGAACGGTAGGAGAGCTCAAGGTTTTAATTCCGAGAATACTAATGGAATGATTCTGCTATAAAAAGAAATAATGACATTAATAACATCTTGGAACAATTCACACACGACCATATGACAGTTGATAGGTATACATATGCATGTACATACCTACATACATTTCTAAATACATATTTATATCGATGACTTAACTCTATCATGTACATATATGAGCAGTTACGTAACATTTAACTGGAGAATAAATGCTCATGTTCATTGCAAATATATTTGACATGAGTGGGAATCGAATCCATGCCATTAGGCATTAAGTCGGCCTTTTGTTATATACCTAAATATGTAGGTGTTGCAATAGAGAATAAATAAATAGCCTCTTAGCCCAGGCTTCGCCGTTAGTCACTAACCACAGGACTATAGGGTCAGTCAAATCTACTGCTTTATATTCAAAATATTCGATTTGTAAGAGCATCTTGATACGCTAAATGCCTTTATAAAAACCTTTCATGTCCCTTGTACAACGTGAGAACCTACGTCGTAGTACCGCTACGAAGGTTCAATAGGATTTCAAAAAAATTTCCAAGCATGATAATCGTCTTCATTGAACTGTAAACTTTCCTTAAGTAGTAAACAATAAATGTTCATTTTAAGACGGCAGGTTCGGCGGACGGCGGACGGCGGCAGGACGGCATTAAGTAAATATATTACAGAGAAATACTTATTTATTTATTAGTCCATTCCTTAAACGGTTTGCCATAAAAAGTCAAATTACCTTTTTTTCTCATAATTGCTACGCTATGAATAGTTACACATTTAATCCAGACCAAAAAGAAATATAACATAAATAATTACCAATGTAAAATGTACATAAGTATAGTGAGTGACAATAAATTTGAGGTACAATACGCGAATACGGCGTGTTTTGTAGAGCTGGAAACATTATTAGAGATCGCTGGTTAGCAACAAAATTAGGGCGGTGCGTAATGAAATTCCTATTAATTTGGGGGGGGTGGGCGCGATGCTACTCCTCAAGAGCGTCGCGTAGCAACCCCCGTAGATGTGTTGCCCGGGCGAGCGCTGCCTACTCTATAATTGTAGAGCTCGATGCACTTTGTCATATTTCAATGACATTTCCAATTGAATTAAAAAGTAGTTAATTAAAATTGGTCCTCTAAACTTGTTTTCGTATGATAATTAATTTACGGAGATAAAAGCAGTGAAAAATGTTAATTAAAACAGCTTTACACAGGTTGAAACATTATCGTTTGTGTTGATTCCATGTTAGTGTAGGTTATCTTTGGAGGTTGTTGTACAAGCAGTCAATTTCTGAGGATAATTTTTCCATCAGTAACCACGCTAACTCTAGTTTAGGATTTATAATCAATATGTCAACATATATTATTCAGGAAATATTCGAAAACGTAGGAAACTGATTAAAAATATGTTCTGTAATTATAAATTTAAATGCTGTAATTATAATCTGCGAGAAGAAATAATTCTTAAAGTTTGCTAAGTAGTACCTAACACGCGCGGCCCCAACCGCTCGCCCTATCGTCTCCCTCAACATATACATTATAGGGCTATTTTATATATATCTGTAAAAATATCATACGTAGATATACGAGTATATGTATTAATCATCTAAGTGTTTGGTTTGTTGGTTGTTTTTTTGGTTTATTTCAATACGAGCAAAAGAAAATCTTTCATGACAATTCTCATTATCATAATCATGTTGCTTGCAATTATAAATATTAGAGAAAACATATTACAGTTATATCAATTTCAGTTTTTACGTAAGTACACTTTTAGAGACGGATTTTCTTCGTTTTTTCTTTTATTATAAGGTTTGTTAGTTATCAAATTAATCAAATGAAAGTGTGAAAATCCTTCAGAGTTTCATAAGTTAAAGTTAAGGCGTCCCTTAAACGTTACACGTGCTGCCTCCCCGCCCAGCCCCTTCGCCGCCTCCCCGCCCATCCCTCTCGCCGCCTCCCGCTACCCGCTCCGACGCTTTCTCGATGCAATTCATTTCCGTTCAAAGCAGAAAATCCATGTTATGTAATTGAAAAATATCAAATTATGTAATCATAATGATGTTTTATTAATAAAGAAAGTTCATACATATGTAGAGTAATTAATCATGTAAAAAAACGAAAAAGTAAATTGCCCGTGCTTGTCACGACATTTTTGTTTCTGCGTAAATGTGACAATAAGTAGGATCGAATGTCTCTACAATTATTTTCCATTGTGTTCGGATAACAGACAGACTGTTATTTGAGTATTGTTGAACTAAGCTATATCTGTATAGAATATAAAATAAAATAAATATGGCCCCTGTTAACACAGTAAAGCCTTAGCGTATTGTAAGCCTCGATTACAACTTACTCATTCATGGCGCTCAATACGAGAGCTGAGGGTGCGCGGGGGGCTAGGTTACACGTGTATCAATGAAGAATAAACCGCCACTACCACCCTCCAAAAGTAGGGTAGGGAGATCAGCTTTTAATCGGGTGAAGTAAAAATAATTGAAGGTTCTTTGGGTATTCATTATGAATATTCGACTTTACGACCATAATTAGAATTGACGATAACTTTACGAGAAATTTTGGTAAGTACATTATATATGTATTGATGTGTGGACGGTAGGATTTTCACCTACAATAGATTATATAGTTTGTAACATCGAAATTATATTTCTAGGGTTGTTTCCTTCTTGTGTTATCAATTGTCACTGATTGTATAAATCACAATAGAACAGTTTGAAAATACGAGTTTAGTACCTAATATACACGACCATTTACACATAATTATGAGAAGAAAAACATAATTAAAACCACAACAAACTCACAACGGGGTAGGAACACTGAAGAAAACAACGCTTTTCGTCGTTCAAGACACGAAAACCAATTACCGAGGTACATAGCTAGTAGTTGTATTTCCTCTAGCGAAGTGGGCGATCTATTCCGTAGCTAGGCGCTACGGAGGCGGCGGGGGGCCCCGAAGGCCGTAGCGCGTACTACGGGATCGATCGAGGGGTCGCCCGGGGCCCGGTTGTAGCGTGCCATGCCGTGTCAGCCTGAATAAAGCTGGAGCTACACCGGTCTGCAACTTATTTGTTTATTTATCTATTCAAGGGTCCCAAATTGTTTGGGTTTTATTGATTTCTGACTGCAATTTAATTGGTCGTTTATTTACTCTTGTGTAACACCTTAAACTAAAAGGTATGAAGGCGTACTTAATAATCAGTAGCTTCTTGCCCACTCAACCCTATATGTCGGCTAAAGCATGTAGTACGATTAGGTGTTACATACACTTTTACGCATATTTTTATAATTGGTTTAACTGATTTATCTAGATGTAACTAGTGTGGACTTCTATATGGCTGTTTCGAAGTATAGCCGTTTAGTTTTGCCAAATAAATTAATGTACTTAGCAACTATCTATATAAGTTCTATATTAGAAAACTTAGAGTTCTGACAATTTTTATATATCACTATCGCGTTCCCAAGAATAAATTTAATATGATATTTACCTATATTTTGGTAATATACAGTACTGGAGTTTACAACATAGAAAGAATATTAATTTAGTTAGTTTACGTACGTTTTGCGCAAATTCATGCTAGTGATTGCAGAGATATTGTACTATGCTGTATCAATGTAATGTTTATTTGACCCACCCATATCTCTACCCAGCTGAATGTTTGTTTACATTTGCGGCATTTCGTGTTGAAGGCAATATTCGGATTGCATAACTCGACTTAGGCTCTCTCACGTAACAACCTAAATCCTGACCTGTAGGCGTTTAATGTAAAATTCTCGTAACTCTTACTTCGTACAATAATATTTCGAATGTAAGCACGTCATGGAAAGTTTTATTGTACTTCACGACCGGAACTTTAACAAGTTATTAGAATATCCTACGCATAAAATCACTTATGTTTACACTTGTAATTATTTATACAGAATTATTGTTCCATTTCTAACATATATTTTGACGTTAACCTAGTTTAATAATTTTCCGTAAATACGCAAGGTATCTGTCAGATTCATATTTTCCTGTCAAAACTTACAGTTTCTTTTCGTTACATCACGCCCAGAGGAGTACACTTCCACGTTTCACCAGTTATGCTTACGTCCCACCATGTATTAAGGGGTGAGTCTATTGCCATATTCCGAACATAAATCCAGATTTCGAACTACAACTAAGAATTTAAAGTTACAAACCCAACATTACCCGAGGATCCAGGGCCTCTCGATCAGCAGTTGCGCTTGTAATCACTGGACCAACGAGACAGTAATATTTTCCATAATAAATAATTTGACGAATTCGTAAACATTCCACCATTAACGCGAGAGGCCTTACATTATTTGCTTTTTATTTATTTTTTTCCAGGAAATATACTAGTATATACAAAAATACTGATACATAGACACTTTAATCGCTAACATGAAAGAGAATATATTTAAGATACATATAATATCGTTACATACTCGTATTTGCTTAGATTAAGAATAAAGAGGCGATTAGCCTACCCGTGTTCGGGCTTAAGTAACCACTGAAAATATTCAACGAACAAACGTACGGTAACACAAAGTCTTCCCCTATCTATATGTACATTGTACATATATATATATATATACAAATGTACCTCTCTTTAATCAAAGCTTTATGTTTGCTCACTCGTGTAACGTTCTATTTATCTATGGTAACAGAAAAATAATAATTCGGTTCAAGGTCGCGTCGTATTCAGGAACAAGTTTTTGGGTAAATAAATACCTACCTTGAGTAAACAAATAGATTGGGTAAATAAATGGCTTAGGTAAATAAATACATTAGGTAAATATATACCATGAGTAAATAAATACATTGGGTAAACAAATGGCTTAGTTAAATAAATAAATACGTACATATAGTTGTAAATTAAGAGTTGAGTCAATTTTTGTTTTCTCATTTGCACTAGACTTTTCGTTCTTTAACTTCAGTTTCTAAAAAAAAATTTAGTTAACATCATTCATGTTAATGGTAGAAATATTAACAAAACAGTACAAAAACATGTTGTATTGGACTTCATAACTTATTAGTTTTAAATACAAACTTTTGTTCTTAAACAGAGGTGGCCTGTATCCAGCAGAGGACTAACGCAGGGAGATAACGGCTGATAATTTCCAAATTTGTCCGAAATATAATCATCCCTTTAAATTTGCTATGACATTCATAATATTATTATTGCGATGTCATAACAATGCGTCCCTGATAGGATATGCAGAGAAATCTGATTGCCAAGTATTTCTTTCCTTACAAACATCCCGTATTTTTTTTACATTTTCACCCTCTTCATACACGCACGTCGGTTTTAGAAACTCCTGGCTCTCTCATCAGCCAGAATCATATAATAGTAGCACATCATTTAAATAGCATTGACTTAGCAGAGGTACCGTTTTTCTTATTTGGATGTATGAAATAAAATGGTTAAGTAAGTGTCTTACGCAACCGGGGAAGTGAATCCGAATCGTGTGCACTGTAATACGGAAATATGGAAACAAAACTAATTCGAGTACGAATTAAATCGCGCAACTTTCACTCTCCTACAAAACAATTAACGCCGTGTATTTTTGTAACGGCCCATGTCACAGACGTAGCGGTCAACGTAAAGACTGCCAAACAGAACCGTAACATCACGCTAATAAATCCGGTGGGGTAGGCAGAGTAATATAGTACACTTGCACGTTTCACCAGTTACGTTTAAGTCCAATGGAATAGGTGGTGAGTCTTTTGTCATGCACCGAGCACAGATCCAGACTCAAAGTCACCACTAGAAATTCTAAATTTAGAAAAATCCAATAGTCCCCGATCCGGGATTTGAACCCAGGAGTTCCCGACCCGACAGGAGAATACTCGATCAACCAGGAAGTCTGGCGAACACAATGGATAAAAGTGGATATATATTTATATGTATGCTTTTATATGAAAAAACAAAGTTGTTGGTTGCGAAAAGCAAAAACCTGAATATCGAGCTCAGTGTCGTGTTATTGGAGAGTGAGAGAGAGACACAGTTCATCAGGTGACGATGAGGGTCTAAGAATGAATGAATGAAAAAAAAATGATTTTGGTGACCCCTTTATCCAGTGGACGGCTTAAGGCTGGTGGTGTTGGTGGTGATGATTATCAGCCGCCGGCTCGCGATAGCACGTGGTTTGCTTAATTTGGGATCAGATAGCCGCGCGCAAAGTGATCTCAACACACGAGTATGTATTTATTACTTCTTTGCTGGTAATCAGCAGCGCTTGCTGGTGTGGATACAGAATATTAAACTACTTCGCTAATATACTTATCCAATATAATTACATAAACATTTGTAAAATATCAACATTTTAATGTAAATTATGTATACATAATAAATCATTTGAATTTATGCGTAACCGACACCAATATTTTCAGTAGGCGTCTAAAAGAAATGTTTTTTTCCAAAATCGCTGTCCGCTTATAACTTGAGCTATGAATTTAGATATAATCTGAGCGGACGAAAGAGCAGAATTCTCAGCGGTGCATTGTTTGCGTGCGGTAATAGATTGTACGCGCGCAGTTCGTTTTGTGCAACCGCGCTGCCGGCAGCCGCGGACACCGAGCTGTCACTGTGTTCGGGTCAAAAACTTAAATGCTTAAGTTACTTCAATAACTTAAAATCTTAAATACCTTGATTTAACATACACATATGCTCATTATGCATAAATATACATACATGCCATATTGACTGCCTAATTGGTTGAGTGGTTGCAAGCGTGTTTGCTGATCGAGACGTCCTAGGGTCGAAAACTATTGGATTTTTTTAATTTAGATTTTTTTTGAAATTTCTAGTAGTGGCTTGGAGTCTGGCTGTGTGCCCGGTGTATGGCAAAAGCTCACTACCTAATCCATTCTGGCACGTAAACGTAACTGGTGGAACATGGGATTGTATTATAATTCTCCACCTACCTTTTTGGGGATTACAGGCGTGATGTAACTTCAATCTTAAATACTTGATGTAACGTTAATATATACATATGCTCAATGTTCATAAATTTACATACATGTCATATTGTTAAATGGTTTTAAATTTATTTCGTTGTTCAAAACTTCACTTTATCTGTTATGATTGATTTTCTTATCCATATGTTTTCTTACTCCACCACATCTGACTCTCAATTAGTATGCACTATACCTATAAATGCGACAAGTGGATGAAGAGTATAATACTCGAATTATAACATTTTGACGCACCTTAAGTGTATATCAATTTATTAAATCGCACTGGAGCAGCGTGGTGGAACGTGCTCCAAACATTCCAAACCGTTGTCCAGCAATGGAATATATGTATGTACATTTTGCAGCGACGTACATGTCATTGTAATAACTTCGCAACAAAATTAACTTTACGTAAGCGATCGAATTCGTTTGGTAATTTAAGGCGAGTAAAAGCAGACCTATATTAAAAAAAAATCTCTAACCGTTAGCAATGCATACTTTAATTTTAATATCTTCCATATTCATAGATCATAAACTATCCGCGTCTGAGATAAGCGAGCGGCTCGCGGTTAGAAAACACCAGTGTATTGTATAACAGCACGCAACTAATGAGTTACTCAAGTGGCTGGCAACACCGAGAAAATGGCGAGCGACTCTCGATCTTACTTCGTGTCGCGGTGTGAACGACATCAACAGACATTATTAAACATTTTCTAAATATTACACTGTTTATATGCTTTCCTATTATAAACAAATTGAGACTTCCACGCGATGTGTGCACGTACCGTGTTCATAAAAATTCCAGATAAAATAAACTGAAAATTTATGACGTCAACATGGCGGTAAAATATGTTGAAATAAATCTCGCACAGCCTTAAACGGGATGACAGTGACGGAAAATCATCGGGAAAACTCGTCGAAAACGGGTCACCACAATACATTGGTGTAAACAATAAAACTTTTATAGTGATCGTAAAGGTGAACGCATAAAAAACGTTTAGCTACAACTTTACGATCGCAGCCATTTCCTGGTGGACTTACTTTCGCGCCCTGCACCCGACGGGCTTTTCACGTCTGTCCCGAGAAAACTATAGCTATCCCGCTCGCGAGTATAGCGCGGTCGCTCGTGAAGGTCGACGACCGGGGCAGCGAGCGCGCGAAAGTACTTTCACTGCGCCGGCGCATGCTAGTCTCTAACGATAGTTCGTTGGTACGTACGCGTTTGCGTTCGTGTTGCTCAGTTCCTGTCACTGAAATGGTGGGATAACGCAGATGGTACGGTGAAATGGCCTTTTGTGGAATCGCAGTCTCTTGGCTCGCGAATCTGAAATGGTTAAGAAGTTAACTACTTGTAATTCATCTAGGAATGCGGTTGTCTGTCTGTCTAGCTTGCCCTGTGGACGCCGGCTAGCTCAAATGTGCCTTTGTATTCATATATTGCTCGTAGGCTATATATATTCCAGACACTGCTATGCACTTTTTACCTGCAGCATTGTTTAGCATTGAACGTAGTGTAACGAGGTGTTTATGGTCCTACACGTAATAAATAGTAATTAAAACTTCGCAATAAGAAAAAGTTAGCATCGTATGTAATCAACATTGTATCTGCTAGATAGCATTTTCACTTTTTTAGCACTAATGACTGTTTGAACATAATTAACAACATCGTTTATCGTGTACTATTTAATGACCGAAAGTGTTTTAATGATGTAATCATTGATAATTGTCAATAGGCTAACCACGTACAGGACGCGTAACAAGTGGTAAATCGTGAGATTGTACTACACTTTTCTGCCTACCTTTTCGGTGATTGCAGACGTGATATTACGTTTATTTTTTTCTTAGCTTATATAAGTATGTATTTACAGAGCGCCTTAGTCAATATCAGTATTTAAAGGTTGTGTGATGCAAAAGGCTAGATAGAATTCACTTGAAATATAAACAAGTATTATATGCAACAGATTAAAGGCACTATGGTGTTGGAATCTTTGAGAAACGTGCTTTAAGGGCGCTAAGGGTTCTACGTTCATCGTACAAGTAGGGTAGTGTTGGTCGAGCTGAATAATGCCTTACTTGGCACTCCAGTGAACCTCCAGTAAACCTCTCCCTTTGGTACCACGACAAAATAAGATGTAACCTTTATAGTATGCACTTATTTATACATTTTATCTCATCAGTGTATGTTGAAGATATTGAAGGAGATACAAAAAAATATTCGTACGTACACCGACTTAATTTTTAAATGAAAAAAACTAATAAAAAGTAAATCTAAACAACACGTGGATCTATCGCCTCGTATACTGGCAACACAGTGAATCCACGGTGGCCAGTAATGTCATTACTGGCATCCTATCCTAATACAATTTATAAACGAAGTAACCCAATCTTTTCAATATCAATATTAAACGTTTATTTCAATAAAATAAGTAATAAAGAAAATAAGAATAACTTAATTCAGAAAAACATGTAAAAGGAAAAATTGTTTTTGTAGCTTCAATTAATGTTAAGAATGTTACAATTTAAACGTGACACTAATCCAGTACATTTGATTGTAACCGACCCCGAAAAAAGCGTAAAGTTCCCTTGGTGTCTATTCGTTTAGCTGTTTAGTCTAGCTGTTACTACATTAGTATGATAATGTTAAGTATGTGTTTATATTTTGCATACATACCTATATATCACATCCGGAAACAAAAAAAGGATTCTTAGGACAATTCTTGTTCTTATGTCTTTGTTTTGTTTCAATTGCTAATCTATAGAGGGAGAACATGGAACTTGTGATTCTGTATTTTTTGGTATTGTTTATATGTACCATATTCATTATTAATGGTCAGGTAAGAACGTTTTTCCACACAACGTTACCTCCCTTTTGCATTCCTATAAGTCACCTTGACCACCCCATTCGTCCCTGTATTGCACTTCAGTAAGGAATGATATTGGTATTATTTATTATTTCTTGTCATCTCTTTCTCAACCGTTCTCAATTGGACACGGATCTCCTATCAAAATTAGACATTTCAAGGTCGTAGTCCGTGGTCCCACATTGGTTGTTGGTTGAAGGAATCGACATCTTAGAGAAAGCTATAGGCGACGCTAAGGCGCGCAATTTTTCCTACAGTTATTGTACCTCTACAATATTTCAGGTGATGGTTATCTACCTTTCATTCACCTTCATATTTTCAAGTAAGGTTTTTAAGATTTTTAATAAGGTTATTCGAAATAGATACATCGATAAACACATTACTAAAATTATCTAATCATATACTTATTGATACACACACACACTCGATACATACATACATACGTGCTTGTGTGTGTTTATATACATTATACATATATATATTTATATGTTTATTGTCCTACGAATTGAAGAAAACAAATAAAGAACACTTTCCTACGATCCGTCTATGGACACTCAATTCATTTCCAGTTGCGTCTAAGTAAATCGATCTACAGAGATAAGCGCGCGCCGTAAATCTGCCCACGCGGGCATTATGGTCGTCGCGATAAGCGGCGGCTTGATAACGGAGCCTTCGCTCTAACTAGCTCGCTTGGGCTGCCTCGTTACTCAACGGTATACACTTGCCGAAAAGCTCACCGTCTTAAATGGACTTTTAATCAGACGTTCGAAGCTTTTATCACTTAGTAGATGTATTACTCTCGCAATGTTTACTAGATTTATTAAGTACATGTTATTTGGTCCGAACTTATACATATATGACAAGATTTAGCATTAACAGCTTAGAATTTCCTAACTTTTTCCGATGAGTTATATGTATTACAGCGGTGTCATTGCTTTTTGTAATGGTAGTTACAAGCGAGTTTTTCATAGATACACATCATACTACAGCCACATTTAGTACTATATATCAACACCTAACACGAGTGAAATGTAATACATCAATCTCAATCAGTGCAGTCTTGAAGAAAAAGAGGGGCTTCCATCCTGAAAAGTCGTTGAGGGCCAGCTCTGTGTTTAAAAAAGAATTTAAAACGGTAAAAAATATAGCTATGATATAATTTCATTTTCGTACAACCATTCTAACTATACGTAGATGTCTCTGTCGTGTTATCAAATGAAAACGTTCGAAAATCAAATTTATATGATTAGAGTTGGCCACACGTCAAATGCATGATGTAGGGACGTTCTCTACCTGCGTTTTCCCGTTTGTGTCGATTTTTATTTATTATTATTAATAACAGATAATGTCGATACAGTTGAGGAAGCTGTAATTATATAAAACGATAATAACGCAGATATTTTTAATCAAATGTTATATTTATTTCATGTTTTAACTAAAGGTTAGAGAGGCATGTGAGTAACCTGTTTATCAAAGTAACTGACAGTTCGTGAACATATTATATCACGTGTGTAAAATGACAGTTAACCGAAGCACATTTTTTAAAGTTACGATTACGATAACCTTTCGAAGGGCTATGTTGAGATGCCTTTTGGGAATGTGAAACCGCCTTTAACAATTTAAAATACAAAACATACAATACTAGTCGACATTGAGAGAAGTATTAATGGAAGCAATGCCCACAATTTTGTTTCGCGGGTGGTGGAATAATACATTTATTTGGATAATAATGCTTTTGGTTTGGATGAGAATCGAACCCGGAACCCATTGCGCATTAAACGAGCATTGTTATTCAGTTTGCAAACAATGCAAGTCGATATTTACAATTTTTTATCACAGCCTAAAGACTCATTTAATCATTTATTTAACAGTGAACCAAAGACCTAACAATTGGATAAAAAATGTATCAAAGCGCAAAAAGTGAAGGTTATAAAAACTGAAATAATAAAGGACCACAAAATAGGTATTAGGTCATATTGAGAGTCAAGGTCATCTAATCTTTATCTATTAATGCAAGCGCCAGTGACGCCCTCTAGCTTCGCTTATTCTGACAGTTGAAACAGGTATTTTGTTCAGTCGTCAGCCTAAAGTGCTCACAAAGTGCTCACAGAATGACTTGTTTCTCTATGTCGTTTATCTTAGGTTTTTTTTTATTTTGTGTTGTAATTCTTTATTTGCATGTATGTATCTGTACGTATGTACATAGGTATTCAGGTACAAATAGGTATATATGTATGTACATATATGCAGATATTGAATTACGCTCTGTATCTTTTTGTTTATTCCCTTTTCTACCCGTATCGAAAACTTGTACTCGCCTTTTGGCGATTACATTGTCTTTTTGCACATAGTTTTAATGTCAATTTAGCTTCAATATAATATTTTTTTTATTTTTATTTAAATAGCGCAAAAAGAAGCATTGTTAGATTTTCATATAGTTACCTACTTGTTATATTACCACTTTGATCTATGTTCTTTTTTATTGTATTACGATACTTTTTCGATTGCAATGAACTTAAATATTATTTGTTACGTTTTAACTCATTGTTGTTTATTCTTTAGACCATATTACTATAGGCGTATATTGGACTGTACTCGTGTTTTTATAAACTAGTAAATAACGTGCGCTTTTGTCTACAAACATCATTTATTGCTGTCAAAATATATTGTAATATTTAAAGAACAAATAA
>DWME01006990.1:0-13052 GCA_018244795.1 Parelbella ahira ahira
ATATATTCTAACGTGTCCTAGCCTGATTTATCCTCAACGAACCCTATATAAGACAACAGGAACTATGTTAGGAGGTTCCTCGTCAAACAACTACGAAGTATATTCTAGGGGAGTGCCCGAAGACTACGATGACTGGAACCAAATAGCCCCTGGATGGAGTTGGAGCTCAGTTCTGCCGTATTTCAAAAAACTGGAACGCATGACCGATCTGTCTGTATTCGAAAAGCCAGAAAATGCTTATCTTCATTCATTAGACGGACCCGTAGCTATTTCGAGGCCTCAGACAAATAGTTACTTCACAAAAATTAATGAAATAATTTTAGATTCCTTTGAGGAATTGGGTATTAAGAAAATTCTAGAAATGAATGGCCCGGAAATTTATGGCGCATCTCGTCCACATTTTACTTTTGCTAATGGGCGGAGATCCAGTACCGCAGAATCTTACTTACGACCTATAAAAGATAGAGCTAATTTATACATAACAAAGTACGCAAGAGCAACTAAATTACTTATTGATCCCGTTACATCACGAACGCATGGTGTAAAAGTCCACCTAGATACTGGGGAGACTATAAATGTTTATGCAGAAAAGGAGGTAATTGTTTCAGCGGGAACGATCGATTCACCGAAACTTTTGATGTTATCTGGTGTAGGGCCCAAAGATGTCCTCGCAAAATTAAATATACCAGTAATATCAGATTTGCCTGTAGGGAAGAATCTTCAAGATCATCATTTTACACCTATAGTATTTACAGGACAATTGGGTATACAAACGGCGGTGCAAAATTTATTGTCGACTACTGAATTGGGGGCTTATCCCGTTCCAATACAATGTGGACTCTTCAAATTAAACAATTCTGCTTACTTTTCAACATCCAGCAAACCTCAGTTCCAAATATTTAATGTTCATATAGGAGCCACTGCATCCCCTGCCATATCTATAGGTTGTCCGACAGTTGCAAATTTTGATTCATCGTTTTGTGATTCCTTAAGCAGCGCTAACTTGCTTCGAGAGATAGATATGTTGTATCTTGTTCTCTTACACCCCTTGTCTAGAGGAGAGGTGACTTTAAAGAGTAGGGATCCATTCGATGATCCCATAATACATTTGGGCTATTTTAGACACAAACATGACGTGGAAATGGCAGTGGAGGGTATAAAATTTATAACCAAGCTAGCTAAAACTAGGTATTATAAACAAGTTGGAGGTAGAGTTGTGAAGTTGAGTATTACAGGATGTAATGATTTGATTTGGGGTACAGACAAATACTGGAAATGCTACGCTAAGAACGCCGTCGCATCTTTGCTTCATCCTGTAGGGACTTGTGCCATGGGATCTCATGGTGTTGTCGACGAGAGATTAAAAGTTCATGGTATTCTAGGCTTACGTGTGGTGGACGCTTCTGTGATGCCACTAAGTCCAAGCGGTAACACGAATGCTCCTACAATGATGATAGGCGAAAAGGCTGCCGATTTAATTAAGGGCGAATACAACATGCTATATAATTATTACATGAATAATAATAATTATTAATGAAGACGCGGTTAAATTTATGTAAATATATATCGCGTGATATGCGTTTGGTTATATTGGACTCATTTTAGTCTACCTCATTCTGAAACATGCTCTACAGTCGATTTCAGTCAAGGTGAATCATACTGTTATTCCAATTGAAATTAAGAGATCATAGATCTATAACAAGGCTTTTTTTCTCAAAAAATGCGTGTTGTTTCCGGGTGCTAATATATCATTGATATGTATCGTAGTAACAAAACTGTAAGAGAGAAAACTGATCCTTGTGAAACACCAGCGTAAATGAGTAGTATCTTCAAGCAATGTCTATCTACAACGATTTTAATATACTGATCCTCTAACCTTGCTTAAAACTCTTTGCATGATCACGGTATATTACGAAAACCTGCTTTATATTGTCAATATCTTGAACCCAACGGTGGGCGAGTCACACGAACAGATCCGTAATTGACCGACCTTACTTAATGCATATTGGCGGTCGTTAACTAGCCGGCGATCTCCGAGGTATTCACGAACATCACTATACATATGCATATACAGATAAAACATAGAGATTTAAGAATTTGTTACAAGGTCCCGCAATCTTCCAATTATTCAATGATATCAATAAACACAAGCACTGCCTTGAAATATAACGTATTCTGTAAATTTATATATTCATGTATCACGTATACGTTTTTGTAAAATGCGAGTCATCAGTAATAAAAAAATTATATTTCTTTCTATTCTAGGTAAAATTTACAAATGTTCATTTTATTGTGAAAAACAACACCATTTCTCATTCGTTTCTATTCCATTAAGCTGTTTTGATATCTCTATATAGAGCTATATAATTGTATTATCTATGCATGTCAGGAATTGATTTAATTGACGCATTAATTGAGGGCAACATGTGCCTCGAAGGTGTACGAGTAGTTAATTGGAAAGAGTCTTCGTTACTGTACCTATAATTCTTGACTTCGGAAATGCTATTTTAGTTAGACTATTTATATCCCATTCTTAATACGGGTCTTTTTAACTTAGCTTGGATATCTACTTTGTTTTCGATGCTGTACTCTGGATAGGCTTGTGGAGTTATAGGGTAGTGTGAGACTTACAAAGCTCTAGGTCTAAATTTGCGGCTGTCAAACATTAAATTTTTGGTTACACCCGGTTTCTACAGGCCCAATAGAAATAAGCTGGTACGATGAGCACTGCACTCTGCAAAACAGACAAGTCACCTGCTTCGACGATACGTTTTGTGGCATATCAGTTACTGTATGAGTCAACGAAGTTTAGTTTGACGCAAAGAATCTTAAGAGATCATACTTGTTGAATTTGTATGTTTGTAATATATGGTATTTATGGTAGCAATAATGGAAGTTTGGAGCTGGGAATCTGAGGCGTTGTTTATTTACGATTGTCCCATATTTTTCTTACGACCAAAGACATTCAATAACGTTGACAAATGAGGGCGAAGTCAAAGCGCAGTCTGATATTGTAATGAGAGGACTGTTAAGCAGAACATTATCATTAGAGGGGTTCATATTGATTAACATCACAAAGGCCCAGCTATGGTAATGACGGGCGTCGTCTTGGCCCTAAGTGATTCTTAATGTTTCGACAAAGATTTATCGTCATATCGACGTGTTTTATACATTCCGTACTGAATAATACAAAGTCGATCTACTCTTTGATATTCAATGCCCCTTGAGAATTATACATTTCTGATACAGCTTAAAGTATAGGTATACTCAGTGTCGAGTACCTATTGATCTTGAAATCTTGTATTTTAATCTATCTCTATATCTATTAAGAGTAGTAGGTAAGTTGTACGAGGTACTCAGTACTACCTTTTTTCGGTCGAGTTCTTCTTGTAACCGAATAACTTGTTTGCATTATATGAATTTATTAAAATTTTAATTTTCCCCATAATGTAAATAAATACATATATCATAATGTCTTAGAATGTCTCTGCCTACCTCTGCGGGCATTATAGGTGTGATGACAAGTATTGTTTTAGGACATCTCCACATAGGACTATTTAATCCCAAATTGGGCCGAACCTTTGTTATTGTAACCATATACTTGTGTGTATATAAATGTAATACAGAAGTTTAAAACTGGGTTTGATTATTAAAACAATGAGCGGACAACACTTGACCGTCAGAAGTGAGCGCGGCTAAGTTGGTCGCCAGTCGCTCGTTTACATGACAAAGTCTCGTTCGCGCTCTACGAAGTGATTATCTGATGTCGAGGTTACTACGACTTCTCTAAACTAACTCGAAATCAATATAGAATAATAAAAATAATTTATTTTATTTAATCATAAATGTATACACTGTCTTTGATAATTACATAGAATACATATTGTTTCAAAAAGGTTACATATTAATGATATATTTTTGGAAGATCTCTTAAGTAAACACTTGCCAGATTATCCCGCTTTTCCATATAACATATTATTATAAAATGATTACATTTTTCAGAAATTGTTACGATATTTCTGAAATATTGGCTTCTTAAATATTCCATATTTATGTGACTTATTATAGCACAATTCTTACGAAGTAGGTTAGATACGTTCATATCAATAGCTGTGATAGAACGAGTAACCTATTAATCCACAAGTCAATGTTTGTGCGAGGAATTATAATGACCATAGAGCGAATTCCGAATAGAAATGACTTGAAGCCATAACATTTGATTTTATTACTTGTTCACTTCTATTTGTAAATATACGCATGTTAGTTATACATAACATTTTTATGCCCTTTAATAGTCATGTATCTTTTGTGGTTGGATATATAGTCACAAGGTATAGTAAGTAAGTATTTGCATCGTTTTTGATATTAACTGTTTTTTTATCTGATACTTATAAATTATGTTGCTGTAGTGTCGTAATATATGTAAGTATACAGTCATTTTAATAGTCATTAAAAATACTGAAAAAAAACATAACGTGTACTTCTTTTAAGAATATTTCAGGCGCATGGAGCATGGCGCATTATTTGTCTATACCGTTAATATCAGACAGAGAGACAGTCTGTGGTCTAACATTAGCACACAGCAGAGATTTATATAAACATATAAAAATACTCTTTGAAATAAAAATCTTAATAATGTCCAAACTTGAAATTTAAAGAATTACCTTCAATTTTCAATCATTGATGCGATGCTAGCAGTAATGAAATAAGAAGTAAGGCATGTCTGCACGAACAATTTATTGCTTGTTCTGTGTGCGGTGATCCTTACATCCTTGCGTAAGGATTGCTACACCGGTATTGTCACCATGGTCAATAGACGTATGTGGACGATACAGTTCGCATAGAAATAGTGTTTTGATTATGCTATTTACATCAAACTGTCCTTACACTTCGGGTGAAATGGTTTGTTACCTTGTGTTACAATCGCGAAGCTTATATATTAGTTAATTATAGATGTAGTTGGAGCGATTTAATATTGGACGAGTAAGAGTAAACGAATGAACGAACGAACGACCATAAATACGTTGTAATAATTTAGGTTCTTTTTACTTACTTACTTTACTTTTGACTGCCTCGTTGGTCCAGTGGTTTCGAGCGCGACTGGCGATCGGGAGGTCCTGGGTTCAAATTCCGGGTCAGATTCTATTGATTTTTCTCATTTAGAATTTCTGGTAGTGACTCGAGTCCGTGCCCGGTGTATGGAAATAGGCTCACCATCTATTCCATGGGACGTAAACGTAATTGGTGAAACGTTGGAGTGTACTACAGTCCTCTGCCTACTGATGATGATAATGACTATAAAGTGATGTCGCTACTCTCTTGGGATTGTTTCGAGTACTAGTAGTAAGGGCGACGGGTAATGACGCGACGAGTCGATGTGGAGCGAGGCTTAATGTCGCGGAATACGGCTGAAACGATTCTGAAACACTCCGTTGTTTTCGATGACTAAAACGAACGTTCTTTTTTTAAATTACTACCTTCATTATATGTATCCGAAAAAATTTGTTAGATTTTATATTTTGTTATATCTGTGGATATGAGCATAAATGGAGTTAGTGTCCTAATGAATAGATTTTTAATAGTCAGCGTTATATGTTTATTACATAGTTTATTTTTGCTTTATAATCTGATATCGAAAAAATTAAATGAGAAATAATTTCAGGCTGGTTCCTAATGTTAAATTTTCTGAAAATCTGCTGTACAATTACTTAACCGTTAATATGTAGAGCTCTAATCTAAATTTAAGTAATTTTGGTAGAGGTAGGCAGATAGAAACAACTTCCAATTACTACAGGCCCAACAAATTTCTTTCGCCCCTTCTACATTCTTTAAGTCGTAAAAATGTTCGACTACTAAACGAAAAGTTCAGCGGGCTTTTTTAGCTGTACGTATATGTAATAATTTCTAACTATTTTAGCAAGTTAACATGTAGGTAAAACAAATTATGACAGACTGTGATAGACTTATTTACTGTGCATATTAACACCGTCTACAGAATTAGCTCAATCAGCTAACGTTCATTTACGCGCGCTAATTTCAGAATGTAATTCATTCACCAAACAAATTATATAACAATAATGTGCTCGTTAACGCTGCAAATTATTAATTACATTTTGGAATTGTGGACGAGTTTGTTCTAGTCGCTCGCTTTTTGCTTTCGATTAATGTTTGGTTCTCGCTTTTTGGCAGATTTTTAGGCAGTTTTTTATTGGCATGCTATTTAGATAAACAATCAGAAATGTGGCAAACGAATACAATAAAACATCGAGTTAAATTAGATAATTCCATTTATTTGCTCTGATAAGTATACAAGATAATGATTCTCGTGATGTTAAGAGGTTCTTTAAAGATCCAGCGTGATTTCCTTTTTTTCTGATGTAAATTTTTGTCTTTTTTCTAACAGTACTTCTTTTGTTACAGGAATTAATTCAGTTCTGCTAGTTAGGGCAATTTGTAAACTTGTACATACCCACAATAAATCAATAATAATAAGGAAATCTAACTGAAGTTTAATAAAACGGATTTAATTAATTAATTTAAAAAAAACATTACGTTTTATAGAATATTCTCGCAATACCTACGAAAGCTTTTAAAATCGCTTATAAATTTGTCTCGATAAATTATCACCACCAATAAATATTACCGGGGATTAAGTTGAAGTGGGTGGTAATGGCCCAAAATGGCGGAATGTGCATTAAATTGAATAATTCGCGGGAAAGGCGGATGGGCTCAGGCAAATGAGATTGTGGATAAGCTTCGTTCCATTTAGAAAAAAAAATTGAGGCTTATATTACGTTCGGGGAAACAAAAGCCTATTAACGAACGGCCCCGTCAACAATTTTTCGGTGGAAACTTCCAGATTGTACATGTTTAAAGGTATATTTAATAGCTCACTACAAACGATAGCAAGACGAATAAGATATACAACATGATCGTACATTCTAAACTAATTTGGTAACTGCGCGGGTACAAAAGTTTATTCAGGTTTACGACTATGTGCGTTCTCACTTGTGACCAGTCTATCATCACTTTTTAATATCTGTTATGTTTTTATATATCACCAGTTTTTAATGTTTGCTGCGTTTGTATATTGACCTCGTACTCATTTATTTACTATTTAAATTTTTGGACTATCAGTAACAAATAGATTACTGTGTTGTTATATTAAAATATTGGTAGATAATTAAATTATTTGAGGTTGTATGAAGCCTCTTAAAGATTGAGACTCTTTCGGCATTTATTTCATCATGTTGTTTCAAAAGGTAACATCGCGCCTGTAATCCCCGAAGGGGTAGGCAGAGAAGTGTAGTACACCCCCACGTTTGACCAGTTACGTTTTGGTTCCACAATAGAATAGGTGGTGAGCCTATTGCCATACACCGGGCACACATCCAGACTCCGAGTCACTACTAGAAATTCTAAATTAGAAAAATTCAATGGTATCCGACCCGGGATTTGAACCCAGGACCTCCCGACCAGCAGTCGCGCTTGCCACCACTCGATCAACGAGGCAGTTCAGAGCGGGTAAATATTCTGATTTCATGTCTCTAAAGCTTCATTATTATGTACCACTTGCTTAAAATATACTAAGAAATTTGGACAATCGTGGCTTTTTAACACGTAACTGTCAGTCATTTAAAATCGAAGGACATTTACTGCTACAATATTTCACGTAGCGTTTGTAATATTATCCAACATAATCTAAAATTTGTCGCTCGTATTCCACAATCTTTGAATAGAGTGCCTTCACAATTTAACAGCGTAGTCCCTCATGTATTGATAAATATTCGATTTGCTTGCAGCTTGGAATGGAACTGCACTCACTTGAGCAATAATCTAATACGTTACACTTCGCTATTGGACTATTTGAGGCACGTAACGTACTAGCGCTCGCGTGTATTGGCACACTGGCTGACGAAATGAGGAAAATATTATTGTTATTTCTTGACCACAAACACAGTACATAAAGCAGCGTTATTGCTAATTATTTTTAGACAATGAAGAGGTAAATAAGGAAGTACAGTTAGGCAACGTGCATTTGAATAATTTAATTTGTATAAAACGCGCATAAAACATGTGGAAAATATATAAACTGTTGAATATTTAAAATACTCAATTCGAAATTAGAACTGTGTATAAAAATATATGTAAGTATACAATTAACACTGATCATTCAACTGCAGAACACGGGCCGCATAGGTCTGCTTTTAGAACAAGAAGTAAAATCACAGTCTAACACCTGTGACATGTTCAGTTATATTCAAGAACCGTGTGTTCGTATATAAATGTAACAGACCAGTGTTCAGTGTGGTGGCTATATGATGAGAGGAACATTACTTAAGACGCATTACGTATTCCGCGCGGCGCGCACAGCTCCTGACTGGAAAATGTTCCGTCGCCGTTTCGAGTTGCAACGCTGTTCGTCTCAGCTGTGTAAGCGAAAATCTTGAAATATGCAAAAATATATCGAGAGCATTGAACGCGACAACTGGCTGCTCCCCACTGTATATTATTGAAAATATTGAATTTGGGATCTTGAGGCAATATATTTTTTCTTTTATTCTTTCTACTTACTAGTTTTTTTTTAAGTGAAGCAGACGAGCAGGAAGCAGTCAAAAATGCTCGACTAGTTGTCCTATTCCTAAAGTGGTCATGGGTTGCAGATGTTTAAGGGCGATAGTGGCTTTTCGTAGCTGCTATCAATTCCAACTGACAAGAAAAATACTTCCAATTGCCAAGAAAACATTGAAACCTAATTGATATCACAAATTTTCACAAAGGATTTTAAAAAGGATTGACAGCTTAAATTTTAATTATCTGTAGACATTTATAAATGTCAACATACCGATAATCGTGACTAATCGAATTTAATCGATGTCACCGGAAAAATATGTGTAATCGTTTAAGCCATAATTAAGTAGGAAGTCAGGTTCGTGACGGCGTGAAGTTATCCGGGATTACCCGCCACATTCTCATGTAATCCTCTTGTATACGCAACGTGTTATACAGCCTTTACAGTCTATATAGCTATGAGGATGCCATAAACACTATACTATAGATTATACCACATAGATAATATCATAGATAATTTTTATGATTTACAAGGAGAAACTAGACGTACCGAGTTAAACAGATTTTATAATTGAAAAATATTTTATGTTGAAAAACAGGATAAGTTTGCTGTCATTATTTATATAATTTTGTTAAAGTTACTAATAACGTATATTTTAGTTATTAGTCCAAAAAAGCAACCGATACTGCGGTCTAGATTAAGGATTTATCAGGTCTAAAGTCCATGTAAAGATAAAGAGGTCTGAGACAGACCTCAATGTGTCATGTGACATGTAGTCAGATCGTCTGACTACATCAAAGATTAATTCTGTTCTAAGATGAATTGCGTATAGTAAGGCATTAATTACGTAAAATTTAAAATTTTAATTATTTTATTATTATCATATAATTGATTACCTCAGGTTCCTTACGGTTTAGGCATAGAGCATCGAATGCAAAATATTATTTACTTTATTTTGCTCAATCGTGTTTTTAATAATTAGTTCCTTATAGAATGACGATAAAACAGGGAAAACTCTTTTTAATTAATTACATCTGTTGATCCTTTCAGCAGCAGATGCATTACTGCTTGTTTCTAATGCATCTGCTTCTGAAAAAATTTGATTCCTACTTCTTTATACATAACATCAGCTCTTGATGGCAATAGAATATGGTTTGGAATACACAAAGGAGATCCGTGTCGAACAGTAGGACGAGAGAAGGATTTATGATGATACTTCTAAGCAACTTTAGCGTTTTTAAAAAGTCGCTTAAGCTTGTAAGGGAAATATTATTATTTATCTACATAAGCAACGTTTTTCGTATAGCTCAGAGGGTAATTAATTATTGAATATTTCCTATCAATTTTGTATATTGAATTGTATTTATTTTATCGTAGTTGACGTAAAACATAGGCGTCTATGATTTGTAGCCTTCACTTGACATTAAGAGACAAAAATTATTCTTTTTGTTAATTACTGGAACTTTAAAATTCGTTGTCTAAAAGTAGAATAGCAACATATTTTGGATTAATGTATAATTAATAATTTTTGTCGCCAATCTTATTAATGTAATTTTTTGTTTTGGAATAATGTTTAATTAATAATTTTTGTAGCCAACAGACATTTACCCATTTTTTATAATTTCAGTATTGATATAATATGAAAAAAAAAATGGACCTAGAGTGCTAGTAACAAAAAATATGTACTTATTCAGTTAACATGGGTCCCGCAAATGGCATTAAGTGGTTTAATTAATCAGCCAGAGTAAGTATATAGTTCCAGCCATCATTTGTCTCGTCTAACGTCCAATTAGTGTGATTCTCGCGTCGATTCACCCCTCGCACGGCTTTACTTCGTTTCTTTAGCACTATTATTTGAGAAGTAACTACTATTTAATTCTTAAGGTTCTTGAATTTATGTAGTGCGTAAGTAGAGTAGGTAAGTATGTATTTTTTTTTAAAACGACCATTATAGTAGAAAAGAGTTTAGGCAAATCCTCAACCACCAAAGCATTGACTACGTTTTACTGAAACCTTATGCTTAAGCGTGCTTACGTGTATGTGTGAGTGTGTGTATGCCTATGTGTTTGTGTTATACAATTATATTACCGATGTTAATAGGTTGTAATGATCATTTAACAGCGTTCTGCATGCTTAATAAAATATAATAATGATAATTATTGTAAACAGTGGTTTTATTTTTAACAATCGATTATTGTACATTCGTTTGTTAAAACAGGTATCGGATAGTGCAGAATCGCCTTAACTTTGTAATTGTACACGCATCGCATTCAAGGCAGGTACAATAAATAAACTACTAAGTATACCTATTATTGCCGACTCCATTTGTCAGGCTCAACGTCCAATTTGGGTGACTACTGAATAAGTGCTCTTGACTGATTTACCTCCACCCGTTTGTTGTGTACGGGGTATAGAAAAACCGGCTTCCGGTAACAAAAGGTTGGTCCTAGCCGTACCATCTGTTAAATACGTTATGTTTTTCTTTTATTTTTAAGCTTGACAATTTCTTTCAAAAAGAAATAGATAATTATTAGAACTAGCTAGAAGAATAATAGAAATGCTAGAAATTTATAAATGGAATTACAATAGATAAATATTTTAACGTATTTCTCTGTAACGAATGTTGTTTTATTTCAGTGTTGCCATTTAAAAAATGGAACGTTTATAATCACTAATATCATTATATAGAATAATGATTGAAAATTTGTTTTATTTCTCATTTACACTATAGTGACATTTCTAAATAAATTGACATAATTAGACAGAGTTAAAAAATAAATAAATGAATAAATTTGATACAAAGTAAATGTTAAAATAAATATAACGCTGCATTATCTCTTAAAACTGTCTACAGTGATAAAGCAAGTGCAATGATAGGCTAGTGGTTTGGAATTCATCCTCCTATTCCGGAGCGTCCTCATTTCAAATCCTGGTGTACACTTCTTATTAAATAAAATTGTACCTATAATAAATAATTAATATACTAATTGTTCAATAGAAACGTTATCCTGAAACTCAGCGAACAAATAGCAAAAGAGTAAAATTATGATGTTTCTGTAAACACATTGTTGTGACATTACCTGAATGTCAGACCACGCGCTGATAGATAATAGTAAAAAATAATTTGACATCTTATATGTTAGCATGTTATAATACAAAGTATAAATTATATGATTATAATATTGACTACCTCGTTGGTTGAGTGGTTGCAAGCGGAATGCCGATCGAGAGGTCCTGGGTTCAAATCCCGAAGTGACTCGGAGCCTGGATCTGTGCTCGGTGGATAGGCTCACCAGCTATACCATGGGACGTAAACGTAACTGGTAAAACGTGGGAGTGTACTACACTCCTGTGTTTACCTCTTCGGGGATTATAGACGTGATGCTACGATAATGTTATTATCGTACGTGACCTATTATTATCTATGATTGTAGAGTTGCATGGTGAGATATCAAGTGATTATTAGGAGTGGTGTCTCGAGATATAAATAGAATAGTTGTATAGTGCTCTGATAAGCCTACAAACGAATTATATGTTACCGTCCATCCCTACAATTCTGTATTCTATATAAAAGTCTAATTGCTCTGTTATAACGTTCAAATGCTCAGGAAATGCTTTTAGGTTTAAAAAAAGTGAAAAGTCATCGAAATCGTCGACATCGAAAAAATACCCTTAATTGGAAGGCCTATATCCAGTAATGGACTGAGACAGACTGACTAATCATATTTGTCTAATAATAAAACTTCTGTAAGTAATCTCAGATACATTTTAGAAGAGCATTTGATGTGATGGGTCTCGTAAGACATCGTTGTTCGCTGAAAGTGGATTCCTTACCTTACGTCTATATGTCCTCTATACGTCCTATACGTCCTTCACACAGACGGGTGTCACGAAGACTGTGTTGCAATTGAAATTTTACATAGTACGTACATAAATCGTGGGTATGTCGTTAAATCATTCACCGCAAGAAGTGGCCGAATATTTTTAACACTATAATTTATTTTTAAATTCTTTTTTTATAAGCGATTAGCGTTTATAGACTATTGTTTTATGCGAAAGCTCATAAAAGATTCTTTCACATATTCGGTTCAAATATAAAAATTTCTCTAGTTAACGTTAATTTTTTCATTAAGTATTTAAAACGAACGAAAATATTAATGAATGCATTATTGTTATATTAACAATTTCCCTTACAGAATAGGCAGAGAACGATACTTAGAGACTTGCCGTTCTCTTTCTATATTCATCATTATCTTCATGCAGGTGGCAGTTTCTCCCATAAGCCACTGTCTGTCTTATTGGTGAGTTTTGTCATTATTTCATCTGAAAACCTTTCTACATCATTATTGTCGTTCTATTATAATAATAACATAAACTTATTCATAAAAAAGCCGTTTTGGAGCTGAGAATAATACATTCTAAAACTCATGTTGGAATGAACTAGGGTGTCGTAAGAGGCGACTATCTCCTACGCTGGGTG
>DWME01006991.1:0-13051 GCA_018244795.1 Parelbella ahira ahira
AACCGGTGAAAATTGAGCTCAAAGATTCCGTTACATACATACATACATACGACCGAAGCTAATATAAAGCGTATAATAAAAAGAGGCACATATCCAATAGAATGTCAGAAATGGTCTATAATAATACGAATGATAAGAACTTTTTAGGAAACAATTTAATCCAGCAAATTACTATTGCATAAACGTCAATTAATTTGCATTATAATATGATGAACTTGATTGTAAGACGAAAAGAAGCACAAATTAAAATCATAAAAAAATTTAAATTTATAAGGAATATTATAAGGAAAATAAAAATAATTTACGTCGAGAATGTATGACGCCAACCAACATAATGGTGTAATTACATACCTACTGAAAAGTAATGTTCTTGGAAACAACTTTTCCTGCGGCAAAAGATCGATATGGGACTCACTCAGTTCCATGACATGTTTACAGATTGGCCTTCAATAGCTTATTTTGTCTCTCTCAAGTGTCAACCACTGTCTCGTAGGGGTTGGAAAGTATTATGTTACGACACTATATATCTATAGTAAGTATGATTATATGGTGCTTCACTGATTTCTACCATGATACTATTGATAGGAGACAAAGTTGTAAAAACATTGTGTTAGTAGTAGGTACTTAGTACAAATGTTAAATAAATTCAAAAGGAAAATACATTAAGCTTTGAAGATCAAAAAATATTGTCAATTAAATAAAAAAAAAATCTAATACTAAATGAAATTGAATAGTTCTATTCTAACAATCGTGTTCCATATACGTTACAGATCATATCTACAACAACGGGTACTCGTAACTGCTTTCTGTTTGTTTTGTGTACAGATAAGATTAAAAAGGAAAATGAATATGGTACATGAAATCTGCTCATTTGATAGACAACGACACACTTGGCAAATGGTCAACGTAACAGAGCCAAATAAGACAAAGGCTAGAATCATTTATATCTAACCAATAAAGAAAACTTGTATTAATTTGATCGGAAATCACTCAGATGCTCTAAGATTTTCAGGGAATAAATTTTATCAGCGGAATGCTATTGTTACTTGAACAAAATGGTCAAAATCAAATTCAAATTTAAATATTTTTTTCTGTGAATTGTGGTCTTGCCGTTTTGCTGTATTCCACTGCACAAAATAATAAATCATGTATAAATTGGTAAACATTACAAATTGAAACACTTTTTGCAATTTTTTCCTTTTGAAATAACAACATTTGAACAGAAGTTAATTTAAATACACTTTTATTTGTAAGACATTGAAGTCCATCCAAGACATTAATGTATAACGAAGTTAAACACCGTCTATTATTATGGTGAAATTTTGCGCAGTTTAAACAAAACGCAAAACAATTACTTAATTTAAAAAAATGCGAATGTCACTGCAAATTGTTGCGAATTTCGATTCTATTTTTAAAGTCTGTTTACAATGTGAGTCTTAAACTTACTTACTTTGGTATTTATATTCTTAGCAGTGTTACAGAATATTTATTTTCATTTGAAATTTTCGTTTACTCTTTCTCGATTCATGCAAGATTCGTGCAAAAAGGTGTTATGCATTTTTCGTGCGTGCATTAACAAAGGCATTGAACAATAACGCGCAAATATACCAGTTACTCAATTTTGTTTTGATTAGTGTATAATTGTGAATTTTTTTAAGTTTAGTCAGACCTTGCGTTCCATTCCAGGTAATGCGGTCAGGTAGACACGTAACATTACGATAGGTCGTGTTTTTATTTTTGGTTAATATCCAAGACATTCGAGAATGAAAACTTGTGGATATGAAATTATATATATTTTTTGCTAATTTCCCGATTTTTTATGAGGTCACAATAGTTTAGTTTTTTATGATATCCCAATAGGTCATTTTGAATGATTTTTTTAATGGCATACGCAAGATAAGATAATTTTTATCTCTAGTTTCTTTAGCTAGGTAGTATTTAATTTGATTTGGTTTTGTTTCATATAGACAGATTATAGGGACCTATAGGACCTGACTCGCTTCTAATATAATATTAAGATATTTATAAATTACTGATTACCATAATGGTAAAAACATAACATCACGCCTGTGATTCCAAAATAGGTAGGCAGAAGAGTTTCATATACATTCAGGTACTTATAAAAAAATACGTTTATATTCCACTACGGAATAGGATGCGAGCCTGTTCCCAAATATCGGGTATAAATCCAGACTCCAAGTTCTTACTAGGATCTTCACATAAAAAAAAAAACAAAAATATCCGACCTGGAGATCGAACCCAAGATCTCCGGAGCAGTAGTCAACCTTACAACTACTCAGCCAACGAGGCAGTTAATAAAATAATGTAATATTATTTTTTTTTCAACAGTACTTAATAAAAGACATTCAGACGCTACTTACACATACATAATCCGAGAATGGTTAATATTCATATACAAAAATGTAGGCAATTATCAATTTTACGGCAACACATAACATTATAGGAACCTGTTTTTATGCAAACGTTACCAGTGGCAATCTCATTACAATATTTGAACAATTTATCACCAACAGTCCTGCTATCTAGTTAAATCTTAATCAAACAGGCACAAATTAACTTTAATTTAATAGAAACATAAGCTTTTTATATTAGGTATGCATACTTTATAAAAATATTAGGTAAGGATGATTATATACATATGTACCGTACCGACATAACTCACGTAAGGTTTTTTGAGGTGGCTCAATTAGTTTCAGGTTATACGAGGTCCTTTCATGAGCTTTCGCCGATTGCAAAGTCAGTGCTGTCTGCCAACTCCGTAAGCAACCTGGCGTAATGATACATAATAGTAATACACTATATTTTATAAATGTGTGTAAATGTTACGTTTCTTGCATTGTTCTTCCATAACTGGTCTGTATTTTATTTTAAAAAGTAATATGCGTGGTAATATGTATATATAAAACATTTATAAATGAAAAAAAGTGGCAGAAGAAAACAAATCAGAAGTTATAAGAGAAATTGAATTGTTTTATTCTCTAATCACTACAAATATAATGTACCCTGTTCACAACTATGAGTAACTTGACAGTGTCTTGCATTAAATATAACAAACGCATATCGGATTTGATCATATTTTTATCATATAATAACTCCATTGTTCCACAGCTCATCAAGGTTTACATTGCATTATATTTTTTTCTATGCCTTACGTAATCAACCTTAACGAAGAAATACTAGGTAGGTACCTCTGTACCAAATTCAAACTTGCCGAGTCACAAATCTGTGATCCTAGCTTTATAAAACTTCCTAAAAGTCAAGGTCACATTTATTATTAGAACATCGAGCAGCTAACATGACAAAAAATATTCGGAGCCTTTAGATCCTTTCACCTAATTGTCTGAATTATTCGTGTCCACATAAAACTTAGTCGTTGTAGAAGTTTGAAACAAAGCAATCGCCACGTGATAAAGACGTTCGTTACTTTTTGCATTTGCATTTCTTGACCATATACATAACAACTTCAAATACTACTTGCATACAACGGCCTGATAAGTTCATTTTAGCTTACGCTTCAGACGAGTATGGATAATAACACAGTCGATACATAAGTGGAATAATAAAATCAAGCAGATACATATATGTATGCATTCAAATAACGGTATCCTCGTACCGGAAAGTAACATTCATCAGTAGTAATTTGCAACTGTGAGAACAGAGAAAGACATGAATTTTGGGACATATCTACTTATTTTGGGTATGTTTATTTTATTTTTTTCGTTACGCAATTCTGGGTATGCTTATTTTTTCGGTACGCTTCAACTGAATGACTGATTAAACATTTGTGAGTTTATATGCACGTATTTTTTAAATCTATTTATTAAATTTAAAGCAACGTAAACTTTGAACCCCTTTCATCAAGGGTGTTTACTATTTCTTTAATAATTTTTCATTGTACTTTTCTCCCGGTATTCTCTCTCTGCCCCATAATTTTACTTGGCGTGAAGATACAATATTTCTGATTAATCATGGTTTCCTATTTTTACATAGTATCGCAAAACAAAGGTTAAATCCTTGAAAATTTTGGTAAAATATTTCATACTAGTAATACAATTAATACATAAAAACAATATTGTATAGTCTTAGATTCCTAATATATAAGTATATTATTCGACTGACCAACAGTATTGAATATGGGTGAATTAAAAATTAATATAAAAAAAATTTGTAAGCATCTATATTGTGATATTATACGACCTATATACAATTTTATAATATTATGCAGAATAACGGAATGCAAAACAACGGTAGTGTTAAAAATGTCATTAGTACCCACTTGTCAGAGTATGTTACATCTTGTCAGTAGAACCTATGTGTCAATTTAAAGAATACTTTTTTATTTATGTAATTAGTGAAAAACTATTCTTTATGAATAATCATAAAATCAATGTAACAAAAAAACAACATCGCACCAAATTCAGAATGGACATAGCAGTCCTTACTAAATTCCGATTACGATTCTTACGATTGCTGAACAATGAACATGGCTCACATATAAACTTATAATGGTTAAATTACTGAGCAAACGGTTTGAACCAATGGTAGGGCAAAAGTTGCGTTATGACGTGATTCCATAGTTATTTTAACCTGCGAGGTCGCTACTACGGTCTGCGAATAATTAAGGTACTGTAGGCTACTTTAGTGATCCACAGTTTTCTTTCGAATATCGCAACATTTTCATATTTTGCAGAAAATCAAGCATATTGATTATAGGCTTGATATATACATTTTGTTTTAGCTGTGATAATGAGTGAAGATATTTCAGCACAGAAGTTTAATTTGGATAATTGGATGACAGAATTGCCAGAACAATTGAAAAATGTTCCTTTAATATATTTAGCCATTCCAGGTATTTTTTTGAAATTACATTATTATAGTGGATAGGCATAGTTTTGCATTAAATATAGTTGCAATTTATGTTTAAAAATAGCATAAATACAAACATAATTAAGTTTTGAAATTTTATACAACTGCTGGTATTAATTAATTTTTCCATAATAGTAATTAATTTGTTGTGTACAAAATTTAATATCTCCTAATTGGAATACTATATATATATTAATATTAAAGGCAGGATAGTATTTAAGATGCTGTGTATGCAGATATTCCATTATTGTAGAGTTTTTAGAACCAAGAATTATTAGCAATATCAACTGCAACTGAGACTCTGTCTGGGATTAGTAGATAGCAAATTTATTACAATAATATCTTGGGATAATTTCACATACAGCCATCTCATCCCAAAGTCACTTTCAAGAAACCTTTTTTATGGTGTTGTAATGCCTATATTTTGCCTGGCTAAAGCAAAAATACCAACTCTCAGTACTTAATTTGATTAGAACAGATCTATGGTCATTGTGAAATAGGTGCAGATTAATGACTGACTGAATTTTCAGTTTCGGTCAGTTCCTCTTTTGTTTGTATGTATCTTAATAAATATTATAAATCTAGTGATTTTATCTATTTGGAAGGTAATAAAATAATGAGTCTTAATCCATTTGAAAAAATAATAATTTTATTATTGTTTCAAATATGTAGATACACCAATAATAAGCTGTAGAGCACATATGTGCTCTACAGCTACACCCGGGTGTACCATTCTGTATATAAACATTTATGCAGTGACCACAGATTATAATATTGATTACTACTTACTTTCCCATGTTCCAGGAAGTCATGATTCAATGACATATGGTATCACTAGAGCAAGTGGTCTTGCACCTGATGCTGAGCCGATTCTGAATCGCCTGTACCCTCTGTTCCGAGGTACGATCTTACGCTGGACCATTACGCAAGTGCTAGATGCGCACCAGCAACTACTTGTTGGCATTAGGTTGGCATCATGTTTTTAATAGAAAAAATTCTAAATATCCATACATAACACCATTATCATGTTTTTACATATAATTAAGGGCCTATAATCTGACAGAGTCAAATGAAAGTTTTGTTTTTGAACAAAGCCAAGTAAAAACAAAATTTAATATTACCTACATTAGTCAGATTCATAATAAAAATACTAAATTAATATTTTATACTAAACATTTTAATTTTCAGATATTTAGACTTGAGACTGGCAACTAAGACTGGTGAACTTAAGTTTTATTTTACTCATGGCTTATATGCTGGAGAAATTACAGAGCCCTTAATGCAAGTAAAGGAGTTTTTGGACAACCATCCAGGAGAGGTATTTATAAAATTCATATTTTATATTAGATGTTGATTACAGAATCATTTCTTGAATATTTGTGTTGCATATTTCACCTTTACAGTGATGTGCTGAATAATATCTTTGGATATAAATATAATAGTTGAAAGAAACTACCATAATTATTGGGATTATCTTATTCTGCAAGCATAATAATTTACTTGGAAACATGAATTGAACATTAGTTACTTACCTTGTCTTTTGTTTTATGTGATTTATGAATCTTAAAAAACTTTGCCTTAAAAATGATTATGGCATGTAGGATTTATTAGACAATGTTTGTTTTTTTCATTTCAGGTAGTAATATTAGACTTTCAACATTTCTATGGATTCACATTGGAGGACCACCAAAGATTGATAAAGTTCTTGCTTAATCTCTATGGTCCTAAGCTTATACCAAAGCAGCTGGATTTGCAAAGTATCACACTTAATTCTTTGCAAAGACTCCGACAACAGGTATATATGAATGTAATTTCGGTAAAAAAATTAGGTGAAAACAGAATTCAATCATACCCATATTCAACTTATATATGAGAGCTATTATAATTTGTATACAAGTGAAAGGGCTTGCAATATCTCTTGTCTATGAATAATTAGCCACCTAGCATATTAAATAATTAGTAAGGTAAAAAGTATAAAAAACTAAATATGGAGATTTTTTTATATTATAGGTAACATTTTATCACAATATCGTGATATAATTTGTGAACCTTATAAACAAATCAAGCACATAGACAAACGATTTTGTAAAATATCTGACAATAAATGAGAAATGTTTTTATAAGAATCTAATAAATCATGTCAAATGTGTTTGACTCACCTATTGTGTATCTTCTAAAATTATGTGAATGTTTAATTAAATTGGTTATTATTTTTGTTGGTACACAAGCATCCGGACAATCTACAGGTAATTATAGTTAATCAAAATATAAAATTTAACTTCTCCTATCTTACAAATTGTCCCATAGTTACTTCAGTGGGGCCTGGAGATGTCCTATAGACACTCATTCTTATATGCATATATATTTACTTGAATATTCTACACATTTTCAGTTAATACCAAAAGAATACCGACATTTGAATATTAATGCCCTTAAAGACTATTTTGGAATTAGTGATGCAGGCTCAATACACAATTACAGCAGATTTCAAGTAACAATAAGTTTTCTATGTTTTATGAAAAAAAGCATTATGTATTAAAATCATTTCTAATGGAACAATGTATATTTATACTTTGTGATATTACTATTAAACATGCTTAAGTAAATCGTTTTTAGACTTGCTTTCCGATCTTTCTTGACCTACCGGCCCTTTTGTTGAGGAATGTCAGAAGTGTCCAAACCTGGTGTGCATGTAAGAAGGTAAAGATAAATATGAAAAATATGTTTGGTATGTAATAATACGGTTATTTGACACTTGGTGCTATTTGGTTACGCCGTAACGGTCCTGGGAGATAATATAATAATAATAATGTACCAACCCTCTGTTGAACCAGATAATAATAGCTATCTCATTAACATTTTTTTTTTTTTTTACCATTTAGGGACTTAAAATGTGTTTGTCATCGACACGCTAAGAAGAACATTTTTTTTTTCAATTTCAGGTCATAGTAGTGTATCGAAATCAGGCGGTCTACTCCACGAACGAGTTGTGGCAGCCTCAGATGATGCCTTCACCTTGGCCGCAGCAGGATAGCATCATTGGACTATTGAGCTTCTTGCAAAACATCAAGCGACATCCCGGGATGGGTTTCATACACCAGGCAGTCTTGACTCCCACCCCGGGATTCATACTGTTCAGGTAATCAATTATTACATATTTTATTATTTCATCGCTGATCATACAAAAACTATTCGCCAGATATTACTAAAAGTATGGTGATAACTAATTAACTCGGAGATCGAAATTTAGAATACTTTAGGTTTATATTTTCTATGAAAAATACATTTACTTCAGTCCAGAATAACATGAATTGAAACAATACCGATTTTCAGAAGTCAGTATAGCGGCAGATTACTTATCTGGGCTCAATAAATAATATAGGTACTTTTCGCATGTAAAAAACCCTCATTTCATTAGAAAAAAAAGACGACGTTGACATATATAACTTTAAATTCCAAATTATTAGTACCATCAAGGCAGACAAATAGATTAATGGATCTAATAATGATAATGAAAAAAAAAAATTACTGAGTTGTCATTAGTCCACGTGCTACAGTAGGATGACTTTTAGTATTCTAATACCTATGCAATAATCACGTTGAACATGCCAAGTGCAAAACTTAGAGTTCTATATGTGTATTGTTACTATGACAATAATTAGATAATGAACATTTCATTTGCAGGTGGATGTCAAACCTGCGCGAAAAGTGTGCGGTGCCCGTCAACAAGGAGGTGTTGCCCAAACTGCAGGAGTTCACGCCGGGCCCGCCGCGCGCCGCGCCCGCCCGCGCGCCCCTCAACGTCGTCATCGCGGACTTCGTGGACATCGACGACGCTCTCTTCTCCAAAACAATCATCCAACTTAACTACAAGCTCTTACGGAACACCGACATAGTATATCATAATGGGTAACAAGCACGCTTCACTAGTGTTAAGGTAAAATGTTCTATTTTTGTCTTTGATATTCAAAGATTATTCCAGCACCACTCAACATGTACCTGATTTTTTTTTACAGAAATGTATACATTTTATTATGTTTGAAATATGTTTTTTTTATGTGTGTATGATTAAAATTAAAACGTGGAAAGTAAAATATTTATAAAAACAAATCTTTTATTTACTTTACCATAATTTTACAACATAAATATCATTTTCAAACATTACTTTTTGAGAACATTTTATTACAAAAATCGTCCAAGTTTATCTTTTCACATAGATTTTTAAATGACCATTTTGTGTTCTGAAGCTCCTTGCGATCAGTATTGTTCAAAGAAGATAGTAATTGATCTGACAAGTCGTCTGAAATTTCCATGATTTTGCAAATTTTGTCCAATCGTTCCAAATCCTCCAAGGAGTTAGTCAAATCGGTAATATTAATAACTTGGGACTTTCGTTCATTCATATGAAACGAATTTTCTGAGTCCGTAGCGCTAACACTGTCTAATTTATCATAAATATCGTTTTTATGTTTTATATCTTTATTACTTAGAGTCGTGGCTGTATTATTACATCTATGACGACATATTGATGTTTTCTCGGAGGTACCATCCTCGTCTATTGCTAATTTCTTTAGCACAACTTCTAGCCTTTCCTGTAAACTTTGACCTGTACACCTATTATTTTCTTGCTTCGGGTGTATCGCCTGATCTTCTGGTTCTTTGCTGTCACTATCTTGTGTTTTAACATTGATTTCTTCAGAAATGTCTTTGTCATAGCCTTTTTGTGAGGTGTCTACTAAAGATGTATCTTGATTTGACACTGAACATAAAATATCTTCATTTTTGCAGCGTTCATTCAATGTTTCTTCGTTTTTAAAGTTATTGGCCTCCTGTTGATGGAATTTTAGTTGTATACTGGAATTTCTAGATGTGCCAACGACATAATCCTTACATTCTTTGCTTTGTTCATAGGAATTATTTGGTGGGCGATTGAATAGCCTGTCTGTAGATGTTAGTATTTGTTCTTTTAAAATGTTCGATTTATCATGTATTTGTGTTTGAACGTTATCTAATGTATTACTATTATCATCACAGTTTTCAGATTTTTTTGATGTTGATGATAGGGAAGTAGTTTTAGTTTTTATTGATACCGGTGACCCATTATTTCCTCGATTACTCAATGTGCTAATGTTAATATTTTTATGTTCTTTCAATTCAGACTTTTGAAGAATTAAACTTTTATTGTCATTGCTTTTGACCTGTTTTAATGTTTCACATTTTTTATTGAAATTACTTTTTATTGCGTCAATAATTTTAAATTCCGAATTTCGCTTTGCTTCTTCCCGAGTTTTAATCTTGTTATTATTACTATCGCCTGCCTCGTCTTTCGATGGTTTTTGAGATAATCCTTGCTCTACTGAACTGGGTTGCGATTTTTTCAACAAATTCTCGGTCCTACTCACCATTTTTGAGATTTCCCTTTTCACATTGTCTAAACGTAATTTTGTAGTCACATATAAATCATTATCCTTGTTTTGCGGCGTTATTGCCATACAACTGTGAAAAAAAGAACCTCTATTATGACGTAGAGACGTTCTTACTATATCATCGTCATCATTCCAAATTTTGAAAAACTCATTCTTCTTTTTAAGCTCTCTATTAACATAAGGCGTTGGTCTTGTTCCTGAATTACGGGAAGGCAAAGGTTTCTTGATTACTGATGTTCTTTTTGGTGATTTAAATCCACTATCTTGTGATGTACTACATGCAGACAACGGATTATTATTGTTATTGTAGTCATTCCTGCGATTCTGATTATATACTATTTTCCTGTGATATTCCGTTTGATGGATCATACTTTGCTTAGGCGTAGGTCTTATGTACGCCAATTTGGTGCTCCACTCCAACTGATACCGGCTTTCCAAAAAGAATATGGAATCGATAACTCGGCACGCGTAGGAATATTCGTTTTCGTACCAGCAGATTAATTTGAAAAAATCCGGTGTCAACTGCAAACTAGAGTTCAAATCTAATATGCACGAACATGTATCGCCTATGAAATCTGAGGATACTGCCTGTTCATTAGACACCTTAATAATACTGTTCATATTCATGTCTCCAGCATTTTCCACGCATCGTACAATGTCGACCATCGTTGTATTTGTTTTTAACCTGCGTTACAAATCAGCTTTTCATTTCCCTTTTTTTTTAACATGTTTAATGAAAAACTGGTTTAAAAATGAATTTACTTACCGTATAGTTAAGTCTAGAATCGAGACATTTACAATAGGCACCCTGAATGCTAAGCCGCTCAGCTTATCTTTGACTTGGGGTATTATTTTGCCGAGAGCTCTGCAAGCACCTGTGGTAGCTGGTATGATGTTTTGGTGGATGCTTCTGTGATCGCGCCAATGCTGATAATACAATATGATGATAAACACTATTTGATTAATAAATGCTTGAAAACATTAAATGAACATGAGGAGAATTCGAACAATCATAAATCAAATAGGTGGTCATCATCGTCAACCGTTCTCTTGTTCCAACGCTAGACAGGACTCTTCTCGGAATGAGAAGATTTAAAATCCATTATCTGCTACAGTAGCCAAATGCGGGTTGGCAGACTTTACACAAGAACGACATGGAGAATTCCACTAAAGCAAGTGATAATTTTAAGTGCCTGGAATTTGAAAATTGCCAAATATTTTTAAGCTAAACAACTACTTAATAGACATAGTAGGAAAATTACCTTTCCTTTCAAACACAACCCGTCCAATGGCTTGAGAGATGGCGTCATTGCGTGAATGCTCGTGATGAAACCCTCCGATACACCGAAATTTTCTTCGAGTATACTTATTATTGGCGCTAAACAGTACAGGGTGCTGGATGCGCAAGATATTACCTTATGACCTGTGAAATAATTCAAAACACTGGATGAAGACGGTACGTAACTTACTTTTTTTTAACATAAATGCAAGTGTTATGTCCCTCCACATCTTGTCTCCTTTAAAATTTGATTAAAATACCTACATATAAAAATAAAGATAGCCAATGTAAGAAGTTGTTACATTTAAGGGGTACATAGCCAACGAAATGCATTGAAAAGCCGATTACAGTAAACTCACAAATTAAAAACATGAAACGTTCATCAAAAGTAAAACATATCTTTAAATATAAAAATACGTATGCCAAAAATTACTCTATAAAGCTAGCTTTAAAGTAGATATTATACTGTATTCTGAACTCTGGGATTGTTAATTATATGTATGACTGAATGTAAACTGATGCAGTTTAATTGTTTTTATGACATTTTGTTTAGGGGCTATATTGGCTACTCACAGCCAGCATCAACCACCTTGTGGATGGAAGCCAGCCCTGCACGAGCACATTAACCAGTTCAGCATACCAGCTAATCAGTTGCTCCCATATGCTACAGAAGAGTTCATAAAATTGCACAATCTCTATCCCACAAACGGGACGCATATTTTTTAAATAAAACATGATGTAAAACAGTATATATTCTTAGCTACCAGTTTTATCTGTTCAATAATAAAAAATGTTTGTATAAAAACTGTAAATATTACTTATGTGTGTATGTACAAATGCCCCGCCCACAAAGTACTCTGTAAATAGCAATGTGGCGAAATCTTATCGTCGTAACTACTCATAATCAAGTTTACAAATCGTGTTTTTAAACGTGATGCAAGACTTGTCAGGAATGTCAATATTGTATTCATGATATAGAGGGTATAAGAGTCGCTCTTGACCAATGACTCGATGATAAAAAGTATTTGTATTGCTATTCAGCTAGCAACATATATTAATACTTTTCATTGTATAATATTATCTTATTGATATTTTATGTGTATCATTATTTGAGCACACTTGGGTCCACTCGGCGTCTCTCTGAAGGATCGCATCAGAAATGAGGCGATTCTACAGAGAACCAAAGTTATTGACTTAGCCCGAAGGATTAGCAAGCTGAAGTGGGAGTGGGCTGGTCACATCTGTCGAAGAACCGATAGTCGCTGGTATAGACGTGTTCTGGAGTGGAGACCGCGACTGGGCAAATGTAGCGTAGCTCTCCAGCTAGGTGGAGTGACGATATACGCAAAGTGGCTGGTAACGGTTGGATGCGAACAGTTGAAGATCGAGCTCAGTGGCGTGCCATTGGAGAGGCCTATGTCCAGCAGTAGACGGGAGTAGGCTGATAATGATTGATATA
>DWME01006992.1:0-13050 GCA_018244795.1 Parelbella ahira ahira
CTGGCCAATCAGAGGACGCATCCTGAATCACGCTATCAAAGTTCCATAGAATCTCAGTATATATACAAGTTCCGAAGAGTTAACATCAAGACCGCGGTCCCCAGGCAGCGACATCGCCTGGCGGGAGATCTCCCCTTTTCCTCCACAAAACCCTTAATGTATTCTACTGTACCTACTGTACATACCATATTCATATCATAATTGCAAATTTTAATTATCATAATTTGTCTGTCTGTACGTAAAAACCGTTAAAACAATCAGTTTAATGAAATTTAATATGGGGTTTACCAACCCCATATTATAGGTATGGGGCTTACTAACCCCATATTATAGGTTTGGGGTTTACTAACCCCATATTATAGGTTTGGGGTTTACTAACCCCATATTAAATAAGTATGGTTAAAGTTTTTTTTTCTGATTCATTCTATTTTTTCATAACAAAAGTAAGGACTATTTTTTCGTGGAAAGGATCTCGGAGTCTACTGGGGATTGTTTATAGATAAACCACCATTTATAAAGTTGCTTAAGAACTATGAAATAACAAGAGGTATTTTATTTTAACAATTAAGTTATTCAGTTTTTACTTTATGAAGCGAGTAATGTCTAGTAGATTTTAAGTATGATGTTTTTGCTAGATTAAAATCACTCCAACAAACAATAGTGTTGCATTTCACGAACGAATTGTTGGGAGAGTTTCGAGATGCCCTGCCGCAGAGGTAAGCAGCCAAAGATTTTTCTTTCGGTCATAGTGAGAAAATTCTTGATTTGGTCTAGGCGCATCACTTCTGAAGCTTCTAATAATTGGCACGTCTGCGTACCGTATCTTTGTTATTAATTTTCTCCCGAAGAAATTATCATAATTTTCATACTAACAAGTGGCTGTACCGTATGTCTTTTTCGGAATCCTGAATTTTGTTTTTTCCACTCACCCCTTTAAGTACGTGCCCAACGGCAAGTCGCCCGTCACCATCCTCAACAAATAGCACACACAATCTTTGCAATATTAGGACAAATTACTGGTAAATATTTGCAGTTGTTAATAATCTTGAATCATCATAATCATCAGTCTGTCTGTGTCCACTGCTGGACAGAGGCTTTCCGTGAGAGGTTTTTGCCCACAATCCACACGCCGGGCATGCGGTTTGGGAATCGCAAAGCGTGGCATCTCGCACCTGTCGTTCGTGCCCGGATCGCAGACTCAATGGTTAGAGATCTCAGTCTAAAGTACTCGCGAGGAAGTCGCTTTTTAGTCGAATCTTATGACAAACAGGAGGTATCGTAGCTCATGTTGTGGTCCCGACCAGCAGCTATTCAATAGTAGTCCTAATTATTATACATTAATTCATAATTATTTTACAATCAAATATCCATTTTTTTTAGTAATTTTAAAGTGGATTTAAACTCATTGTAATATATAATCATGTGTTGCCTTCCAAGTTTCGAGCTATCTCTATTCTAATGTTCTACTAAAAATGTAACACGTAGAAATAGTATTCCATAATATAATTAACGTGAGTCACAATTGGTAATAGTTTAAGTTAAAAATCCTTAATATTTCTGTATACGTATTATAAGGTCAGGCATTTGAAATGTTGGGTCGGAAGATCGTATCGATACACACGATATACGTCTATACAGACGGAGATCCACTCGCATACGCAGACATAATCCGTTTATTCGATTCAAGCCACAACCTACTTTAAGTTGGTTACCGTCGGAGAGGTAACCAATTCGATTATTGCCTAAAAGCCATATAAACAGCTATTTGCGTAACAGGGTTACACAAATTGCAATAGCAAATGGGTTTGGAGTGCTAGTGCTTACACTATTGTGTTCCGCTTCGAAGGTTACAGCCTGGCTGCGGGCACTTACACATACAAAGTGCCCTGAGACTCAGGTAGCCCTTCAATTGTATTTGAGGATGGATATGTAGATATCTGTTAAAATCAGCTTAACACTATCTAGCTAAGGAATGTTTGCTTCATGAACATACATATAATACGTAATAAACTACGAGTATATTATACAATATTTATGAGTTGGATAAAATACTTGAACAATTTCAAAAATAGAATTGACATTATCCAGAAATTAAGAAATAAATTGTACATTTCACTGTAACAAAAGACTTTCAAAGACTACTTTTCGACACAAATTAAGTTCAATATTGAGTTACCCTTTGAGTACTGTGAGCCCCTTTTGTATCAAAAGGAAGTCTTGCTTAGGAAACATTTTTAATTTAAACAACCTGTCAGTGACGTCGTTTGTGAGACAGTTAAAATATTATTACTCCTTGGAGATAAAAGAGATTGATGGTATCGATGAAATTTTTATACATTCCTTCACCTGATACCTACAAACCATATATATATAACACAAATCGAAACAAACAATGTAGTTACGATGTTAATTAAGAACGAGTTTGTTTTTTACAGGTCCGACGTGGTATCCGCTTTTAGGTTGTAGTACACTAGTACAGAACCTTTGCAAACAGGTCGGATCCCAGTACAAGGCGTTTTCGCATTTGGCTGACGAGTATTCCACCGATGTTCTTGGTCTGAAGCTTGGGAGAGATTTGGTAGTGGTGGTATATGGGGAGAAAAACATTCGGCAAGTGTTCACTGAGAAGGAGTTTGAGGGCAGACCCAACAGTTTCTTCATACGATTGCGATGCCTCGGAAAAAGATTGGGTAAGTCTAATGTAAGTTATTACTATTTAGTGTTTATATACATATATAAAACCTATTTACAAAAGTGCGTTTTGTTTAAATATCACTTACTAACGGTGAAGGGAAACACCGTGAGGAAACCTGTACTCTCTAGAATTTATAAAAAAGAAACTTTGGGGCGTGTGAAATCTGTGTAAGTCGTTACCGTTTCATTATGAGAGGCAACCCATATTCCAAAAGTGGAATGATAAAAGGCTCGAAAGAACCAAAAAAAACTTACACAGATACTCCCTTAAAAGATCGCATTTCTTTTGATCAAACCAATATTTAGAAATTAAATTAATGTACGTCAAGTTAGGAATCACAGTAACAAAAAGAATAACTGCCCAAAAATGAAAACTGTTAACTATAGTTTAGAATCCATATACGATTTTTGTTCAGAGTTAAATGTTTGTCTACACGACGGAGTTACGGGGAGCGTTAATTTCACCCTTTTCGCAAAGTAAAATATATTACCTGTATAAAATGTAGTTGCAAACTGCGCTGCCAATAGGTTTCACCTCGTTTATCTAACTAAAACTCTCCTTGGAGTTTAGCAAAATGCCATTGTTTTTCGACACGTGATATCGATGGTAAATTTGAGGTTTGTGAATAAGACACTTGCGGTTGCCTGATAATAAGGCCTATGAATATCTAGAGTAAAATACTTGTAACACCATCGTCATCATCACCATCATCATCATCACCATCATCATCAGCTTATCTAAGTCCACTGCTGGACATAGGCTTCCCCAATGAGCGCCATCGCGCCCTGTTCTCGAGCTCGCCTCGCCCCAAATACTTATATACTAAAGACTTTATACACAGTAATGTATATAGAGACGGCTATAGGTTCATGGGGCGTGTGCCGGATATGGTGTCTCCAGCAACAGACACAATGAAGTGTTGTGAGCTGTTGCATTGTCTCCTTTACCATAGGTGGACCATGGACATTCCATATATTGTTGTAATGTTCATAATAGAGTACTGTTTAGTAAGAAATAACACTACTTTCCCTTGTAGAAGAACAAATTAATTATAAATAAGATAAATTCCAATATTTGAATAATGAAACCTAATAAACTATTTTCCACAACAGTTATCACATGATAGAACATTGAAAATATTGTCATTAATTTGTCTAGACGGTGTCATAAACTAAATTTTTCCCTGTCTTCAATAGTAACATGATGTGTAAAGTCGGTCTGTCTACGTGTAAATTTATAAAATTATTCTGCCTGAACGGTTGTCAGTCGATGAATGAGGTGGAGCCCTAAAACGCAGTCTTGCAACGTGTTCTCGTCGCTGGCTTGGTGTAATTAAACTTATCTGTCTTGTCACTGAGTCTTGTTTTCCGTGGTGTAGTACCTGTTTACATTTGAAATTGTTAAGCAATTTATATGCTGCATGTGTGACACTAATACGACGTCTTATCTTATATATACGACGTCTTATATTAGCTTCTTTACATTTGTATAGATTAGTCAATTACTTGTTATAACTGTGACTGCTTCGTTGGTCGAATGGTTGTAAGCGCGACTGCCGATCCTGGGTCCTGGGTTCAAATCCCGGGACGGGTATTGGATTTTTCTAATTTAGAATTTCCAGTAGTGATACGGAGTCTTAATCTGTGCCCGGTGTATGGCAGTAGGCTATTAACTGTACAATAATATATCTTTAAAATTGGTTAAAAGAGCCGTACTATTGTGATTTTTTTTAAAATGAAATACCTAGAAATCAGCTCTCATGGCTCCATAATAACCCTGGGCCTTCGCGTAGACTATTCGAAGAGTTGGCGTCTTGCCACTATTAGATATGTCACATTTACAACTTATAATCTTGTAACCAATGAAATTGGCTAAACACGCTTAATAACAATATATTAATTTAAAAAATACGTATATTCTTATGTTTTCTTTAAAAGCATTACCATAATTTTACAGCGCAAAGCAGAAAATACAATCAATTTTATAATTGAGAGCGTTTTATTTCCAGTAGCAGATGAATAATTCGAAGAATTTCCTCGAACAAAAAAGAAGTTAAACGCTCTATTTAAAAGTAAGCGTGGCTTAACGTTATTTCGTGGCGCCCCGTGGCGTTAAATGGTGTCGGAGACGAATGGTGATCAACAAAATTGTTAGCTTCGTATATTTATCAAGTTACCGGTATCCTCATGTTGTTTCGGCGTTGAACAATTTTGCCAGTTTCATTTCGCGTTTTGACTGGTATTCGTTTTTTTTTTCGTAACGATTGAGATTGCTTCTCTTTGCCTTTCTGCTTCAGACATCTCTCATGAATTTCTTTCAATTCACTAATTTAAAATAAAATACACGAATATTTCAATTCACGAATTAAAAAGAAACAAAACGCGACATCACGCCCGTAATCCTCGAAGGGGTAGGCGGAGGAGCGTGAGCTTCGCATTAGGTTGTTGATTTAGTAAAAGCATAATTGCATGTATCGTGTCATATAAGGACGCAGGTACCTACTAGTAGAATGATTATTTTACATGTCGCAAGCACGTGTCCTTACGTAAAATCCAATTATTTGAAGGTGAACGTCCATGAACATTAAAAACGTATTATTTATCAAAAAAACCTTCATTATTTAACAATATTTATACCGTATTGTGCAAACTGAAAGCTGGAAAAAAATCAATTGGATTTGAGCAAAACAAATAGACGAAACAATTGGAATTCCTACCGAAGGCGATGCAGCATCGACTATTCAAATTCGTTTTTTTTTTCACAGAGCAGGTCTTGCATAGTATGTATGTTTCGCATATCGAGTTGCTTAGTAATCATATTTTTTTTAGTGTTAAATAAATAACTGCCTCGTTGGTCGAGTGATTGCAAGCGCGACTGTCGATCGCGGTCCTGGGTTCAAATCCCGGGTCGGGTGCTATTGGATTTTTCTAATATAGAATTCCTAGTAGCAACTCGGAGTCTGAATCTGTGCCCGGTGTATGGCAATAGTCTCACCATCTATTCCATAGGTCGTAAACGTAACTGGTGAAACGTGGGAGTGCACTACACTCCTCTGCCTTCGGGGTTTACAGGCGTGATGTTACGTTAAATAAATTATTGTCAAGATGTCGAATAAAATTGTTAACATTTTTTTAAAACATAAAAAAACACAACAGTTTTCAATTAAAGATTGTTTTAACCAGCCACAGGAAGGCACAAAGTTCAAAATTCGTGCAGGTATCAGCATTTCGAAATAAACGATCCCGCGAATACTCGAGCAACACGAAAAATACGCCTTTTTTATGTAAGCCTGGCTTAGCGGGTACTACGTGGCGGTCCATTCGCTAAGCGTCACCAACTTTTGCGTTTTGGTTTATCGTAGAGAGCTCACGTTTCATTTCTCCCGATCGAGTTATCAGAAAACGCTTCTCCAATAAATAACGCTGGGCAACACTGCTTACTTTACCAATATGCTATGAATTTTTCTCGATAGTAGCTAATACTGATGTCTCATTTATTCCTCAATTCTTATTCGTAACTATTTTTATGATAGTCAGAAAGCATCCAGAACCCGTCGTGTATTTTGATAAGTATTTACGGAGAATCGGAAAACGGATTTAATATTATTTATAAGAAAACCTTAATCTTAAGTCTAAGTGCGTCTTTGATATTCCAGTAGGCGGCTGGTGTGGAGGCAGCACACAATAAGCTGAGAAAATCATAACAAAATGTTTTTTCTGGTCCCCTGGACATTATTTTCTGGTACCCTTTTACTTTGAGACTAATATTTTTTTCACACAAAGCACCTGTCAATAAACTATTAACCTCGCACTGTTGGGATTTGATCTGAAGTACAAACAGAATTGGCCTAGTTTTTATACTGTTATTATCCTGTTGAACAGATTGGTAACAATTGCGAACACGTTTGTGAAAAGCTTGTTTATTGTTTAAAAACTTAAAAAAAAAACCAGTTTAACAATTGCTATCAACGGGAAACAAATAGGAGTCAATAACTAACATTCTGGTCTTTCAATACGAATCTGCTCGGAAACCAACGGAGGATCCTAGAAGATGGGATCTACTGTGAATCACTAATGAAATCGTTAATTTCTCAGCTATTCTTCCGATCACCATTGTAGATGCATATAAATGTGTGTAGGTTTAAAATCAATTATTTATTAACACCCAGATTTTAACCAGGCTAAAAATTCTTGTAGACCGTGTACAATCAATATCTTCAACTAATAATATTTAAAAACGTGAACAGCGCTTGTGGTTGTAGGTAGAATATAGTGCGATTAGTGATTATTATGTAATGTATTTGCTCCATAAATGACAAGCAACATTAATACTATATTAACAAAGTACGAATTAAGTAAGTAATCATAACTAACATATAGATTCAACTGAGAGGACTTCTTTCATTAATGTCAAGCGACATCAATAATGTATTGACAAAAGTAATCATAAATGACATATTTGTGAACGCCTACGCTGATTCTACGCTAACATGGCAGTGACTTGCGAAGCGCAATATGGAGGGCACTATTCAGCTACGTTTGCAACGCAATGCGACGCATTGTTATATCTCCATACTGCACGGAATAGCTTCTAAAGACTTGCAGTCTACTTCGCGGGATATTTGAACCGGTTTCGAGCTACACATTCCTCTTATGGACACTGAAATTTTGAATCGCCCAATATTGCTCTTTTCAGTATGCGTATAATGTAGCATATGTGTTCGGAACGTTTGGAGAGAATTTCGCGCGGTTTTTCGATCTCTCGGAACTTTCAATTTTTACATACATCAGTGAGAAACGATAATAATAGGCAGCTTGAGCTTTACCAAACGTATTAAGGTCTTTCAGGAATTCGTTTGTATTATGCATTGAACTTAACAGTACTAATATGATTAATGTTTCTTTTAAGGAATAACATTTACCGATGGACCAATTTGGAGAGAACATAGACAGTTCACAGTCAAGCACTTGAGAAACGTTGGTTTTGGGAAGACCTTGATGGAGAAAGAGATTCAGAACGAGATGGCCCGCGTACTTCAGTACATTAAGGGGAACAACAACAAGCCTATCAATCCAAAGAACATTCTAGCAATGTCTATCATGAACATTCTATGGAAGTACATGGCCGGTGAGTAATAACACATTTGTAAAGCAATAATCGAATAAAAAGAACTATTTGTTTAAAGCAGTCTAAAAGAACAACTACGTTTAACAGTAAATCATTTTACTATAAGCTTTCTTTTAAAACGGAATTATTGGTCTCGCCTAAACAAGCAAATGTTATGTTAATTTACCAAAAAACAACATAGAGGTAAGCCATCATCCCAAAAATATGTTTTCATTAAATAAATTACGACGTAAACAACATACGAGTATTACGCAAGAATCAATAGTTCATTGTGGTGTAAAATTTACACTGCACCTGGCTGACAATCCCGCACTACATCACGATTATCCGTAATCAAGCATTAAAAATATATTATGGAAATTGAAAATATATAATAATAAATCTCAGAGGCAATATTTTAATCACGAAAATGGATATTTTAATGGATTGCACCGGCTTTGAATAATATTAAACATTACGCGGTGATGTTTTCGTGCATTTTGATACCATATTTGTTAAGGGATTCATATTTATGGTCTAAAATTAAAACTTTGGTTACACCAATATGTCATAACGTTAAACGACATATTGTGGCGTGTCTACATTAATTTTGTGTGCAAAATGTGGTCACGTAAAACGTGATAGTCTGTATCAGGTTCAATCTGAAATAAATCTGAGTGAATACTGAGGGCTTGCAGTCTGACGGCTACCAACTTACGTCCCATTTCTGGGCACGGTTGTATCCTACAAATGCGTGAGACCTAAAGCGCACTAAGCTGTCCCAATGAGTATTAGCTAAATTGTAAGGGTTGGTGATTACCGCATGTATCCGATGTTTTAACACCGACTACAAGCTCTCCAATGAGGTTTACCACCAAATAAGGCGTACTGAAAATGCTCTGTTGTGCTCTTGGATATCTTGTATATTTCCATTACTTACACTCTGCGTAAAATTTACATTTCTTCAAAACTAGTTACGGTACGAGTACCTATATGCTTACTGAAATACGCATCTATATTCTAACTTAATTGAACACGGCCTGTATGCTTTCCATTAATGAAGATTGAATATCTATCAACGTACCTAAAACACGCGTAGCTTGTGTACGTGCGAGACTTGATCGTACTGGCGTCAAAACGTAATCGACTATCCGAAGTAGACAATACGGGTTCCCCTTTTGACGTCTCTGCATTGAACTATACAATATTGAACGCATACATTATGGAATTGTATACATGTAGGTATATACGAAAATCGATTTTTAAGCTTCTTATAATTAACATAGTTATCAATGTAAGTATTGCTTTTAAATTTTTGTAATTTAATTTCGATCTGATAAAATTCTAACCGTCGAGTAAAATCTCCTCCGATGTAGCAAAATATCCTCCGTCGATTTGAAACTATCGGTAAGCTTCAAGGAAATATGGCTGTTATCTAAATTCCTCGTCCATATACGTATAAAACCCTGTAGTTTGTCCACGAACTTTTACAATGTTAGATATAAAATCGCTCCGAATACTCAGAGGAATGTGCACTACAAAATTTTTGTATATCTGACGAACAAGTCTTATGTTGGTTTATTTATCTATTTATTTATTTTATTGCACGCCATAAGCACGCATAACAAAGGGCGAACTTAATGCCTAGTGCCATTAAATTTATCATGTATTGTTCGTTTATTTATAGTAAAAAATTTATAAAGTACATATGACGCATGTTAAATATTGCAAAACGTCTGAAACTATAATGATACCTCATTATATTTTAAAAAATATAATGATACCTTATTATATATTTTTTTAATTATAATGATACCTCATTATATTTTCAATACTGGGTAATTATAAACACAAATAAAACCCACAAAATCAAAAAAATCCTAAAATATGCAGCTATATAATTGCAGTGATAATTAATAATATTTAGTTTTAATGTACACCTTGCATCCGGCTCTAAATCTTTTTATTACAACTGTAGGATGTCTGGTTTTTAATATACCACGCTGCTCCAATTCGTGCTGTCGGATATATGTATACGTTAGTAGCCAACATCTTCATCAAATATTTTTATGGTACCTAAGAGGGGTCTAACGATTGTTACCTAAAGATACCGACCGGAACTGATTGCCTAACATATCCTCCGAAGCACAGAAACGGTCGTGGGAATTTACCGAGAGCGGTCACACATTTAGGAGCCGACCACGCTCGGCGTCGTTTAACTTTACAGATCGCTTGCAATCTGAAACCACGTCGGGTCTACGAGCGCTACCAGTATAATATGTATGCATGTGTTACGTCAATACCTATACCCGGTTATTATAATTATGTACAGTAGATACATTATACATTTATTACATTATACATGAAATATACACCATGTTCATTTAAGAAAAATCGCAGACCGCGTTCGTTTTCATGTTCTGAGAATATAATGCGGTTTACATTAGTTTACAGGGTGTGATTCGAGGTACGTTTTAGGAACTAATTATGACTAATGTAAATTTGTATCAAGTACCCTATATTATAGATACGCATCACATTGACCATTAATAGTCTTGATGCGTTTGCACACTGCAAACGAATTTGATAGAAGCAACGATAGGTATAGTCATCATTATCGTCGTCATAAAGTCCATTGCTGGACACAGGCCATCGCTGAAGTATTTTTACCCGTAATTCCCACACTGAACGTATGGATTGAGGATCGCAATGTACAAGGATTTATTACGTAAATAGCGTGTGTATTTTACGTAAGTAATCTTTAATCATTACGTCAGTGCTTATTATTACTTATTACGTAAGTAAGTATTACGTAAATAAATAATCTTTATTTTAGGATAAGCAATTTTTAGTTGCAAAATATAATGTGCGGGTCCGACTTTTATAGTAAATCGAGGGTCGCTTGCTATCGTTAAAAATGTCATTAAATATTGTAGCGGCTTAGAACCTTCTGCCTGACAAATCGGCGATCAACTCGTATTTCCATCAGCCCGCACTGAATTAGCTCGGCCCGCTGTGCCCCAGGTGCGGAGAGCGTAACACAACTTGTTTATGTGCAAAGCCTGTTAGTTTTCTAGTTAGATAAGCGTGATTTTGTGCCGCTTCTAGCGCTGAGTTTAATTGCTCCGCAGTACGTTCGGCCGCTAGTTTCCTAGATAGTGTTTGTTTAATGAGATTAGTATTTAGCTCGTTATTGTTTCGGAATCGTGCTAACACAAGTACGTAACTAAAGCGAGTAGGTACATCGAGGAAGTTTGATTTATTGAGAATAAAACAATTCTGTATGGTAATGTTATTAGTATAATCAAAATATTACTACGTGTAACGTCTATGGACACTGTGTTCTAATTTCGTGGTGTCCGTTGGTAATAAGCTAGATATTTTTTCTGCTAATAATCCTTATTCGTCATTGTACACGCTCTAGAGCAGTATAATATAATACATACATATGTATGTTCAGGCCAAGTCCTTTACTAGCTAGGCAGAGAGCATGAAATGCGAAATATCTCTATACTAGCGCGTATTGAAGTTCTAAATAGTCATTTTCTGTTATCGTAAAAAAAATTCTGTCCCATAATATGTTGAACGGAACAAGAAGGAATGAGATAGAATAATAATTGAAAAGACGCTGCCATTGGGCGTTTACAAGGATGTTTAATAAATGAGAAACCTTCAAGGAGGGATTAGGGGTTGTTTATTTTGTTCCGGTTATTACTCAGCCTCAGGGAGCGAGTAACATTTCTTGTTGTTTAATTAAGATGATTGATCTACCACACGTTTCTTTCAAATGTGAAATAAGCAACAATTAAGCTTTAAATTTACCTGGTTGCATTATAATTATTACATCATGGAATCCCATTACAAGTTATTTTGAACGTAAAACGTTAAAACGTAAATTAAGTACTACTTAGTTGAGGTTTCGTGAGCCTCGTGCAGTTTTAATTTTGTTTTTGTGGTGTGATAAAACTGGGTTACTAACCGTAATAGATCTCCATTCCTACGTTATCACGACCGTGATGAAATCTGAAATATCTTATTTTAAATCTCTCTTATCTAAGCGGTCGTGGTAGATGCGATAGTCACATTGGCTGTCTCGCTGCACAATTGTTCGCTGAAATATGTACTCGTTCATTTACATATAAGATTGGCATCGTTCTTAGATTGCTCTCTTTGTTTTGTACTATCGATAAGTATTTAAAATAAATTCTGCAATGTATTTAAAATGCCAGCCTCGCGGACTAAGCGTACTTAGAAAGTAATAAGAGCTTTTTTAAAAATCATATAATGTCTTAAAGTGTTGCGTTTCTCATTAAAAATCTTCTATCAAATACTCGATAAGGGTCTTCAATGTTTACTACGATGACTTTATCGAATTGCTTATTTTACAAAGTTGATTAATCAATTTTTTTACGGTTTTGAATGATTTGATCAATTATAAATAACATGTTAACATGTAACTAGCACAATGGTAAGAAATGATAAATAATAACATTCAACGAGAATTTTATAGTACACACGGAAATGTGCACGGCTTTTAAATTCACTGGTGTGTATTCGATGTAATGTCTTTTATTAATGATCGCTCGCGGAACAAAAAAGGAGAACTAAGCGCTTCCAGTGGCTTCCGCTTTTGTGTTTATTTTGGGTATGTTCGACATTTTATGGTTACGTATTGCCTTCCGGCTTAAACGCTTTTCACCGTCGCTCTGAAAATACCAACCGATTCCTTTATTGTTCGACGAAGGGATAGATTCAAACTCCGATCGAAATAATATTCATTGTATCTTTATAAATCTGACTATAACTCAAACCACTTACGTTTCCCTAGGATTAGTGGCTGAGAGCGGTTGGGTTGAAACAGCTGATCGATCTCAGTGGCGTGCTATTGGAGAGGCCTATGTGCAGCAGTGGACTAGGCTGATGTTAATGATGATGTAAGGATTGATGTTTCCGTGATTTCTCTCGATGCATTAACACCTTCAGACGAAAAAGCTACCATCTTATGGAAAAAGGTAGTTTATAGAGACCTTAAAGATGACAATATTTGAAAACATTTTAGTCATATCGTCCGCAAGCTTGACATTATGCTTCTGTTAGGCAAGAGATGCTTTTAGGCAGCAATTCCCATCATGTAGATGACTTGGGGTTCTAAATCTATCTATCATACATGATAATAATAATAATAATAATCGACCCATTAGTCATTCCACTGTTGGAATATGGGTCTCCTCTCATATTGAGAGGGTTAA
>DWME01006993.1:0-13047 GCA_018244795.1 Parelbella ahira ahira
GAGGTGCGCGCCATGGATTTGAACCCAGGACCCCGGAATGAGAGGCTGAATTCTTAACCACTAGGCTACCACTGCTTAAGTCATTTTCTAAAAATTAATTATCTTGTTTATTATAAAAGTTTTTCCAGTAATAATTATATTTTATGTCTTAGACTTCTGAACCAAACCACTCCACCACTCCCACGTTTCACCACTTACGTTTTTACGTATCACATGAATTAGGTGGTAACCCACTGGCCATACACTGGGCGCAAATCCAGACTCCGAGCCACGGAGCCGACAATTCTGGTGATGCTCCTAAATATCGTCAAGTTACGATCAAATTAATTAGGTTTATTTTACGGTATGGAAATGTTACTTATCCAGATTTGCTTAGTCTGAAATTAGATCAACATTTCGATATCAACCCAACAGCCTCAGATGCCTAACTAGGTAACTAAATAGGATAACTAAATAGAATAACCAGATAACTAAACAGGAACAGCAAATGTGCTCTCTCTTTTTTCACTGGAAAAGTACAATACAATGTAGGTATACTTTATTATGTTACCGCAACTAAAATACCTCAACAGAAGTACTGTTAGATATGATGTCGTAATACTTCAAACTTCATAAAAATCATTTATAACTAATGTTAAGTTCATAGGTATCGCCATGTAAAGATATGCCGGCTGTAATTACATTCAAGGTCAGAAAAGAAATATTTACTAAACACTTCGTCTTTTATCGCGCTGTCTACATTAAAGTGCAATCAATCTCCGAATTAAACACTACTACGAATACACGTCCAGATCGATACGATCACTGGTCGGAAACACTCAAGACAAACCGTAGCACGTTCTATTAGGATTTAAAATAACTCTGGCAGGATCGCATTTGGTTCTGTTATATTGCCTACATTTTATAATTCCAGAGAAATCAGTGTATTATGGATCTTAGTGACATAAACATAAAGAATATTATAATTGCTTCCATTCAACCTATGTATTTTTGTGATCACCGGTAGAGTGAATCAAAATTATTTCATAAGCAAGTAACATTTGTGACATTAATGTATTATTTTTTCAAATATAACAAGCTCGGCAATAATACATAATACTCGGTCACTGATTTATCTAAATGGTGTATATTGTTCAAAGGTTTTTCTATCGGATTTCTTTTTCTGTCCGTGTACTATGCGTAGTCGGTGGGTGAACTATACTGATGGTATGTTACAATGTTATTGTTGTAATTAATGTCGTAAATATAATCCAATAGAGTTTAAGTATCAATGTCAAGCTATTAGGTACCTAATGGTTTTTTTTACGTAATTACTAAACTTTTGACTGACTCGTTGGTCGAGTGGTTGCAAGCACGACTACCGATCGGGAGGTTCTGGGTTCAAATCCCGGGTCGTGTACTAATGGGATTTTCTAATTTAGAATTTCTAGTAGTGACTCGGAATCTGCACCCGGTGTACGGCAATAGGCTCACCATCTTTTCCATAGGACGTAAACGTGAAAGGTGGGACTGTAATAGGAAACGTAAACGTAAATGTAAACAGTTCAGGGAACAACTAATGAATATAATAAACGATAATGTTTGCATTATGCTATCTAATAAGCTTATGTTGTAAAATGTGTATTTTCCAATTCTGTCAAAATGTAATTCACATAAGTGAGATGCAAAGTAGGTCGGGGAACAATTTATTGTAATATAATCTTAGCACGAGCTTCCGTCCGTCGAAATTCAATAAGGAGTCGAAAACAAAATGACTCAAATGTATTCTTCTTGAAATGAGTTTATTGCCACGGGAGTGATGTTTGAGTTATTTACATTGTTTGTTGGGATTCTCCAAAAGTTGCTAGAGTAACTAACATTCTATAATGCAGACCTCGAAATGTTCACTATAATTACCTACTAGTGATAACATATATAACACAACCATGCACACATATTCAGATTCTCCAGATTCTCCTTCTAAATTGGATTATATCCTTACGATGGATTATATACAGGTGACATTCAATAAATCATTCGGACATGACTCATTTGTGAGTAAAAAGCCACTTCGTACGCTTAAACCATTTCACATTTCTCCCCCAATCTAAAATGCCAGCGTCGATATAATATCGAATACTTAACGTAGAATATGCCAGCGAATATAAAACATGCATTAGGGCCGTTGAAAAGGCGGTACGGTCGGCGCGAACGTTTCTGAATACGCTTCATGAAATTGTAATACAAATTATAAGCTGACGGTGTACGGATTATTTTTAAACGTTGAGGAGTGTACACGAATGCGGAAAAAATGCCTAACTTACTTCAAATGTTCCACTAACCGTGTCTGTAACATGAAAACGTTTAAACACAATTTATGTTTGGCAAGTAAAAGTTGACAACGCCCCATATTTATTGGGTGAATGCTCGTGATATTAATTGTATAGTTTAGGCAAATTTGAGACCTAATTTTTGATAAACTTATACAGTATGTCACAAGGCATTACAAATTAGTTCTATATGTTGTCTATTGTAATGCATGGTTGTTTATTAATTCTCACTAGTTTATGTATACAATATTATTCAATTATATTTAACAAGCAATTAAGATCAAATATCAAAGATCCAACACCGAGAATACAACTGTGATGTACAGAAGATAGCAGTACTTGATATCGTATGTAATAAACACGAGTACTGAAATAGAAGCGCAATCTAAATATTATAATTTATCCAGACAATAACCAAACAACAAAATGTATAAATACTGGCAACGGTTATACAGACTAAATGCAGACGTCTGTAGTATCTCAAACGTAATAACTTCTACCGTCCTTTGTTCCTTCACAATATATATTTGTACTTATTTGACACAATTACTACCTACCAGATCCGCTATATCCGGATTTAATCAGATAATATCTATATCCGATTATGGACAGAGAGGGAAATGATATAAGTCTAGTGTTGGTATTTTATTTAATCAGGCAGCTAAGTACATACTATAGAATTCGTATGCGAATTTCAAATAAAGTGTACTAAGTGACGAATGAATTGCATAACGTAAATTTGAAACAAACGAATAGAAGTGTCCCGCATCATTCAGTCCCTTTTCCCCCAAATATAGCAAAGGTTACGTCCCAGAGACATGTGACATAGATATCTACACGTATGTACATACCATAATGATTCAAGACAGTCGCGCATGATTATATGTAAATTGAAAGGTCATCTTGACAAATATAAACTTGAAATTTTTTTTTTCACTTAAATGATACTACTCTTAATACTTCAATTTAAAGGAATAATGTAGTCATTAATAAAATTAAGAAAAACCTTCCCAAAATGCGGATCATTTTTACTTACTGAATCGTGAAAATTTAAAACATTTCTGCCTGTCATTGGCGTTTGGCAACATTTTTGTACCACAGCTGCTTCAGGATGTTAAACTTGTTTCCGTATGTTAACAAATTGATTACGTCATTAACGATCATAATGAACGTCAGCAAATTACACTGAGTACGCCTTATGTTTGACAAATATCTTGTGACGTTCATAATTAACGTGACGTCAACGGAAATGACAAAATATGAGAATACACTGAATAATATGTCAGTTACAAATATTATGCTAGCATTCTCATTTTTTTATTGTTTAATATTTATCGTTTTAGAGTAAAGATGGAGATGATGATTTATGTATGGGCGTTACCCACATACATATGTATAGTATCGGACCTTTATGACGAAACGTACGTGAGCCATAGCGGTACATATATAATCATGTGTACTAACATTCATGAAACATTTAACACGTCACATGGAAATATTGACTAACTTGGACCTAGAGGGTTTTCGTTCTTAATACCCCACAGCGGCCACATGTGGAAAGAGAGGCTCCCATCCCATGGAAACGCAGCCGAAGTCAACATTTCCATCTAAAGTTGAATGTAGATCTTTTCCAATGCTCCGCGCTATTGACATTTTCTTATTTTCTTATTCAATCCCCCTTAACAAGATCTCGACGGAGTTGTCTTCCGGTGTTATTCCCGTCTCGGCGAAGTTTCAGCTACAACATAAAAATAAATTAGGTGTATAAAAATATGGTTTATTTTGATGGGTTCATTGAAAAATTTTAATCAATACCAGTTCATAATAGGCGTTTTTTTTTCAATATTGTAAAAATAAAACTCAGTATATCATTACTGAAAATACTTTAGATTCTTATATGCCAATACATTCCATCAAAATAAAAAATCTTAATTACCGCCATATTGACAGAATCTTATTGACGTTTTGATCGCTCTGTTTCAGATTGTGCCAGCAGAAACCGACCAGCTGAAGGTGACATTAAATTTATATATGACACGTCACTCATAAAAAAATTATGTTGAGTTTTATTTTAGGCAGCGAATTTGTTGCTTATCCAGAACGTACTAGGAACATGTTACTATCGTAAATTATAATGTTTTTTGTTAGGATACGAAAAAGTCAGAATTAAGTTTCTAAGACGTACAACAACTCATTGATACATATAAGGTAAAATACAGGATGAAAAACACGTCTAAAAACTCTTAAAATATGACTAAAACAAAATATCCCTGACATGTACAAAATTTTAAGTTATCGCCAATGCAATATTTATTACATAAGACGAATGTAACATTTTCCTGAATAAGGAACAAATCGAAAAAACAATAAGATCTCCACAAGTGTTTTCCACGACGAGTAAACAAGGTCTTTCAAATCCTTCTTCTGCGACAGTACTTAAACAAAACCTGACATTAGGCCTGTAATATTTCCATGTTTCATATATTATGTTATACGTGCCACGATATAGGGTGGTACTGGCAAACAGTGTGACAGTTCTTAAAGTAAAGTAAAGTGCCTTAGACTTAGATCTATCTGCCCAAAAATAAATATAAACTGACAACATGTTTGTTTGCACTCGCCCTATTGTAAGGGTTCCCGCTGAAAAATGATACAAATCTATTTTTTCTATTAAACATTGTGAAGCCAACAAATCAAATTTTGGACATATAAATCATATTAAGATTTCGTCGCATCGAAACAATTTTCATATCAGAATAAAAAAAAGGGTTCACTTATTTTCCTGAACTTTAATGGAGAATGCCACTCAAAAGTAGACAATAGCAGTGCAAGAATAGCTGTTTAGCGGGAAAAAAAATTATACAACACTAACTACGAATTCTTGTGAATAGAACATTTTAATAAATGTAAAGTCCAATATTTCAGCTTTGTTAATATAGCGGTATTTGCCGATGAAATATATTATGAAGTTAAAGTAAACTAATTACTTGAGAATAGGCGGTTGTAAATAACATAAGTATTGACGTATACAAAATAAACGGTCACAAGTTACTTCATTATTTAATAAAGCAGGCACAACTCCCATTGGTATAACGAAAGGTTTGACTTTCGATCCCTCTGGATCACACAAGTTAATATGTACCGGGGCCGTAATCCCAGGGGATTTAACTTGTAGGGATCATGGCAACTTCCACCTGATAGCGAATACAATGGCCTCAGATATAAGATTATGGTTACCGCGGCACCCGTATTTAATGTGTTTTTCACAAAGGGGTTAATTGTTTTGTTTATGAAGTTTCAAACTTAATTATTTTATGTAACGTATAAATTATGTTGGTTTACTTTTGTATTTGACACCACTTTTAGGAGCGTATGAACATCAATATGTCAGTTATAACTATTGTGCGAGTAGTTTCTACATCCAATGCATAATTATAAAATAATAAGCTTTTCCTTATTTTGTATAATATAACCATAATATATTTATAACTAAGATTTAAATCGGTTTGCTTAAGACACAGCCTATTCCTTATCGAGGTTTAATTTTATTTCAGGGATTAAGAACTTCGCTCCCATTGGATGACAAGTTTACAGTTACATATAATATTATACCTACATATGTATATTAAATTCATAAATCATGATGGATTATCCTATTTTTACATTATCACTAATATTATAAATATGAATTGATCATCACCGACACTATCTTATTGTTATTTATGTATATTGATTAGACCAACATTCATATTTCGTTCGTTTTCTCGATATTCTTGAAAAGTTCTCGCGTATAATACTAAACTTATATTTTGAATTATAAAATTCGTTGTAATTTTCATTCTTTCGTAGCTTACAATTAGTGATAAATTTTATGGCTCTCGTTCACCTACCCATGCTTCAGTGACATTGGATAAATAAACATCAGTGCTAGGACGCTTGATATCGGTTTAGGCAAGAGGGCGGATATTTTCAACTTTCCGTACAATTCACAGCACATTAATATTCATTTTTGGGGGTACCGAATTATTCGTTAGCTTAACAGCTACGTGTCTCAGGATCCATCGAATATTTGGGTCAACAAACAGACAGTGTTCAAGTTGGTCGAATTTACGGATAGCGTGTTTTATATTGTTTCTGTGGGACAAAATCAATAGCTTACCCGGTTTTGTTCTACACATCATAATAATTATGATCTTAATTTAAATTTACCAACAATACTTTATCTTATTAAAATCTTAGTAAAAAAAACCATTATGTTGACCCCTTTATAGAGAAGCGTAGGTGTGGAACGAGTTGGCTATACGCACAAAAACTAATGTTCTTTCAAGGGTTCAGAAACGCTCGCATCGGTAAATTAAGGGTATACGTCAAAAAAGCATTAATTCCAGGAAACAAGTAAGTTCTTAGGCCTGGGAGACGAAAAAATAATAGTAATATGGTAATTCCCCCTAAAGCAATAAACCTGCTAACAGTGCCCAAGCTCAGCTGACTAATTTTATAAATTGATTAAGCCTTAACTAACCGGCTCCTTAATAAATTAAACATCTTTTCCAGGCACGAATTCTATATAGAAAGCCAGAGACATTAATTAAATTCAAACGGTCTGGAATAACTGCTGTTGTTGCTTCAAAATTTCAAAATGGGAAAACGCTGTGTTATATTTAAGGGTTTTGGTTCCATTTCGTAGTTTTTTTTTTTTCAATTAGGCCTCATGTGAGAAAATGCCGCCGCTACGCCTATTTTATCGTACAGCAAGTGTTATTACAACTATGTATTTGTGTTAGTCACAATAGTGTGGTTGCCGGTTTATCTCTCCCGAATATAAAAGTCAGTAACTAGTGACAGCTGCATTCCTACTAACATAATATATTAACCGAGATAATAATACTAGAAATCGCCATTATGGCAGTTCTAGGTTCGGTCCTATTTGTGATCGGATGCAAATGTCTATACGAGTATCATTCACTTATAAAAAATAATACCTATATTTTATAATAATAAAATTTTGTATAATGTAATTTATAAGATATGATTGAAGTTCACGAGTGGTGCAGAAATCAGCTTCTGCTTGCTTCGAGCGGAGTTCGTGAAGTTCAATTAATTAACGCCCTTTGCGCAGTTATGGAAGTATCAAAATTGTTGGAATAACATTAGATGTTCAATTGTTCTACCGCTTCGTTGTAAACTTTTAAATTTTTTTTATAACAAAGTAAGGAGATGCTGCTCGCTGTGTGATTTGGACTGGAGAACTGCTTTTGTGATAACATTTGCGCTTTGTATTGTTCGCTCTTTTATCTTTTTCTCGCTCAATATAGCGTTTCACAAAGATAATTTTCTCATCGTTAGGATAATGTTTCTTTCTTTAGATATCAAATGGGACTTAAAATGTGTTTGTCATCGACACGCTAAGAAGAAGAAGAAGTCGATAGTAAGTTCTTTGATATTAGCTTACGTGGTTTTTGTCCCTTTGTCTCTTATAGATACCTGTAGAGTTTTGGACAATAGAAGCAATTGTCGGTATCGATGTGTTGAAAAAATTTTCTTGTAAGTCATCAAGGCCTTTACAATCTTGATATTGTCGTGTAAACCTATGATCCGTTTAATTCATTGTTCGTCTACTTATAGACAAAATGTATACGTAAATAGTATAACAATAGAATCGAATCTAATACATAATTAAACGTGAGATTTAGATACAACTCTATATTTGAACAAAGTATGAACAAACTCATACTAATGAATCATGACTATAAAACAAAACAATAAACATAATTTTCCTATAATTTTTAAACTAAAGCACTTATCTTAAAATTCCAGGCCCATTTAAGTACAATTCAAATAAATAAATCCCTCAAAGCCACATTCGAAATAGCTAAATTCCCACTGAATACCCAGATTTAGTGAGCCGGACAGTTATTCCCGAACCCCAGTCGCATCCAATTCGAACGACAATGATATATTATTAAAAAATTCTAATAAATTGTCTTTTAATCCGACTACGAAATACGTATCGACTACTCGTAATGAAGCCGTTTAGAATTTGACTTTCATTAGATTTAAAATATACCCGCATATATTTAAAATGTAATCCCAAACATAGTTTATATGTAAACTGTATGTTAATTTATTACAGAAGAATCATTAGTAAGTGGATATTGCCAATCTTTGAACTTTAACGACCATTTAACGAGAGACAAGACAACGAGGTACTTAAAGATTCTTCATAGATTCTTGCAACCAAAGCAAAAAACGATATATACCTACTGGTTAACGTTCATTTACTATGATAACAACTAATTATTTATTATCGACCCTATACTTCTTAGCGATTGCCAATAAATACATTGTACGTCTTGCGTAAATCGAAAATCGTGCCAACGTAGTCTCGCCTCGTTCTAAGGGAAAATCAGTTCTCATTATGACGCGTTGCACTTAGAATACAAATTAGCAGCGCTTTTTGGATGGATTGTTGGAAATTATACATAATATATTATGGAAAAGAAAAAGTTGTAACATTACTGTGTTTTGTTGCCGAATGTTTATAACAAAATACTAGAACTATCTTGTGCCTGTCATAGGTTTAGCTTTTAGGTTTCCAATTTGACCAACTATATTCCAACCACGGCTGGCACCTCGATGTTAAGAAATAATGTGCGTTTTTTATTAAATAGCACTCTACGTCACGGTGAAGGAAAACTACGTTAGATAATGAGGGTTTCTCAAACTTCTTCATAAATTTTTTTAAAGCGAAGTAGACTAATTAATCTCAGTATTCTTAATCTTATGATGAAAACCGTACTCAACGTAAATGATAACATTGTGGCTGATTCAATGATAAATAATTTAATAAGTGAGATACTAGAATATTTACTATACTATTCCACTTATGCGTGTATTCGTGATTACACGAGGGCGAACAGAATTCATCTACCTTGACCATATAAGTGAGATACTGGTTGGGTCGCATCAGAAGTCTCTGGAACCGCCGTGCGTGTATAACGGGAATGATAAATGTAGAGCACCACATCAGATCTGTAGGAATAGGATATTAAACACCCAATACTCTTGTTTTGCCCCGTAAAGCACGTGGTGTGCACAATAATATGTTACTTCAGTAATATTGAAATACGTTTTATAGAGTCGTCGCTGCGTTTCCAGCGCTGAGCCTGTTGACACTAAGACGGTCAAGGACAAACAAATTTTACTATTATTCATCGTTAAAACTTCAACAGTGAACTTGAGAGGCACGCGGGAGGATTAACTGTTTTAGTTACTAAGTGCTACAGTCTGCGGGCTCGTGTCCTCGTCTATACGACGTAACTTCGTTGAAAATTATGTCTTTGCTGGCTTTACATAGTTATAGAACAATAATAATATGTAGGGCTAATTGTCTCGCAGCTAGCGTGTAAAATACATATGACGTTTAAAAAGTACGATCAGAAAAATTAAGAGAAACGTTAAATAAATACTGTTATAAATAAAAAAAATCATGATATAAAATTTAAGTGTACATTTGATAGCTTTGGGATATTTAATGGACGAAATACTACGCGTCTTACGCCTTAAATTGACTCAATTTATTTAGTGGGGCCCCGAAACATTGTCGATCAGTTCTGTAATTTTCTAGCGAAATTAAAGACTGAAAATTAGAAAATTGATTTATTACGTAACGTCATTGGTGAAACGTGGGAGTGTACTACATTCCTCCGCCTACCTCTTCGTGGGTTACAGGCGTGATGTTATGTTTATTCCGCAACATCACGCCGAAGAGGTAGGCAGAGAAATGTAGTAGGTACACTACCACGTTTTACCATTTACGTTTTATGTTGCACTATGGAACAGGTGGTGAGCCTATTACCAAGCACCGGGCACAAGTCCAAGTTCCAAGCCACTACTAGGAATTTCAAGATAGAAAAATTCGACAGCACCCGACACGGATCGAACCCAAAACCTCTCGATCGGTAGTCGCGCTTGCAACTACTCAACCAATGAGGCAATCATCCGAGCCAACGAGTAAATTATAAATTAATTCGTGTTGTATATAATTACAGTTTACAGTTTTGTTTATTATTCATAAGAGACTAAATTACTTTGTTATTAAATAAAATTTGCATGCTTTAAAAGATACATTTATATTCATCAGGACAGGGCCCGACGGCGCTCATTGGCGGAGGCCTATGTCCAGCAGTGGACTGAGATAGGCTGATGATGATGACGATGATGATGCTCTTCTTTTGTTTATAAGTGAATTGTAGTTGCAATGGAGATTTATAAAAATTGTAGGTTCGATTCCAGCCAGGAAAAATATTTGGGCACCAGTACTTCACCTCTGTGCGTTAAATGATGTACCTATATACATATGTACGTATGAACGTAGACGTGTGTATGTTAAAGACATGTAACTTTTATGTACATAATTATGTTTATCAATTGCCATGTTCTGTCTAACTTGGTTGAAAGAGTAATAATGTACGCAATAAATATATAAAATAAATAGTTCTCTGGCATTTAATATTTGCATATGTACAAATATCCTCCTCGTAGGCTGAAATGTGGACCTGCTGTTTTAAAATTGTTCAGAAAACTAGAACAGAAGAATACTACTACGGAAGACTAGAGTACAATTTTTATGTAATTCACTAACTTTATATGTGTAACAAATTACTAGGATAAGATATCTCCCGAGGGTCATGAATGAAACAGACACCGTGAGCCAATTAAACCCATGTCGATCCACGCCCTAAACTCGTACCGGAAACCGGTCGTATTCATGAGATGTTCTTATCAATATCTCACTTTACTTTCGGTTAACATCGTTATAATTCTTGTATATTTATACTGCACATATATAAATAAAAAAATGTTTTCTAAGCCTGAGAGATGCAATTTAAAAAAAATGTGCTCTAGCGCGTATAGAAAAGAAACGAATTGAAGAAAGTTTAAGTATTTAAGTTCAGTTGAACCTATAGAATAGTTTAATACATATTTGTGATAAAAAAAAACTTATTTTGAAATTGAATTATTTTACTAATTGTCAACCGATAGGTACAGCCACCACGTTTTAGCGATTTTGGACATTTACTATTTTTAATCACGACTTTCTCTGTTGCAACCACCACACATACTAATTGCATATGTCGTTTACTTACATTACATGAATTATCCTGTACTTATTTTTTTTCATTTTTCCCTATCGCCCATCCGCTTTCACTTCACTTCCATCAATCAACCAGTGTAATTGAGACGGCCCTACATTAATGAGATTTACGTCAGCTTGTATTTTCTTTTATTGGACTCTAACGGTTTATTCCTTATTAAGGGATTATCTGAAGTATCCAATTAATGTTCAATGGAAACGTCAGTATTCCATCACTCTTCACCGAACAGTATTACCACCATTTTTCCTATAGTATTGCAATTGTAATTTTGCTTTATAAAAACCAAGTCGTTCCTGTTGTTCCCCATAATCAAATAGTTTTGGCGTGGTAATATTATTGATAAACTTTTACAGTCAGGCAGTAATCTCTATCTACGAAGATAGACAATGTCCATACTTTCTCCATGAAATATATGTTGATTAAATTTTTGAGCTTAAAACCCTTGAAATTTAGGATATACGTATGCGTGCCAGATAATGTTAGATGTTTACCGCGGCCCATAAAAATTGGCATCCATTCATTCAAAATACGTTCTCTCTTAGACTAAATAGACCAACTTTATAAATTATTTGTCTCGAATATAATAATTGGAAATTAAGTCTGATTAAGTTCTACCAGTAGTTTCTTGGAATTATCATACTTTTCAAATTATATTAAGAGCGCCAGATCTGTTAATTGACAAATGAATTATTTGGTAGGGGAAGCAATTATAACAATCAGATAACTAAATGAAGTGAATTACTTTTAGTTTCCTTTATTTTAAGTATTTTCATGTTTTATTATTGTTCGCCAGTTTATTGTGCACAAAACATTTGTTCGTGTAATTAGTTCGTAGAAAGTCCCTAGGAGGCAGTTATAAAGAAATTAATATTCTCTTCAAGTTGACGACACAATATTACGAGATTATTAAACGCAACATCACGCCTGTAATCCCCGAAGGGGTACGCAGGGTAGTGTAGTACACTGAATGTTTCACCAGTTATGTTTACTTCCCATGGAATAGGGGGTGAGCGTATTTCCATGCACCGGGCACAAATCTAGACTCCAAGCCCCTACCAGAAATTTCAAGCTAGTCGACGTCATTAAACCATCTTTGAAAAGGTTTATGAACCCTAACCTTATGGCATAAAAACTCCAATAAAATTTTGCTTGATCCTTTACTTATCATACACCGCTCCAAAGCTAAAACGGCTGATAATCTTCACTTTGAGCGTCAGACACCAAATATTTCGATGTAACGTGACTTTGACAATAACGTTATATAATATCGCCCGTTACTCCGAAATGTTTGTAATTGTCCGTGAATTTTCATAAATGATCGAGATCAATATATTCAGTTCTAATGTTACTACGACTTACGTACGAAATAAATATTATTTTGACAATGCATGGTCGTGCGTTTTATATGATCAATTTCTAGAATCTTGCAGCTGCAGAAAATTCTGCAATGACATCACAATTGTAATATCATCCCGAAAAGTGAGCAGAGGCGTGTAGTTTTTTGTTGTATGAGATTTTTAAATTTCTATAGCAATATTAGCTATGGAAAGTACCCAAACGGTAGATAAATAAGATAACGA